>CAAKHG010015929.1:0-12655 GCA_901007715.1 Dactylopterus volitans | reverse complement strand
TTGGATTTTGTTTTTTTTTTTTTTTTTTTTTTTTTTTTTTTTTTTTTTTTTTCCTCTGCATTTTGCACAATAGGTCAAGTGCAAGCTTGAGTGTAATCTTGCAGCCTATCTGGCCAAGGAAAACAGTGACCTCATGCTGGGCTACGACCTTGAATATCTAAGGAATTACAAGGCAGTTTTATGACTAAAGATAGTTGTTTTAGTATTTCTGTTACCCTCCTAATTCTAATGTTATAATAATCAGAACATTTAGACCTTTTAATGTTATTTGAATGGCAAAAAAAAAAAAAAAAAAAAAAATCTGACAGACAGATCGAGAGGAGAGGAAACATGGTTAAACATGAGGTGGGAAGGATTTTGGTTCTGCTGTGATATCCTTTGTGCTTCTGGTTCATCTCGATACTCTCCATGACCATCAACATCTGCAACGAAGCATCAACAAAGCAAAGAATCTATTTCCTTCGCTGTTTAAGATCTTTTGGTGCCACTAGAAGGATTCTTCTTTTGTATTTCACTTCTGTTATTATGAGTGTTCTTCAGTACTGTAGAACCACCCGGTATGGATGTCTGTCTGTAGCACGAAAGTCACAAATGTCACAACAGCTAAACATTTGTTCAAAGATTCTTGGACAGGAACTTCGGGGACTGTTTACTTCCACGTATGATAACAGCATGCTGAGGCTGGCAGAAACATCACCTCAAACACTAGTCATCTTTTGTACAGTGAATACAGGTTATTGCCCTCAGGAAGGAGAGACGAGGTGCCACCTTTCAAGAAGGTTAGACTAAAAAAGTCCTTTGTCCATCAATCGACTTTAATGCTCAACCAGGAGCCAAACCGGAGATAGGCTGAGTGGTGGACAAGTGCTCTCGACTGTATGTTTCCATTTCAATGTGTCATGTCAATGTGTGTGATATGTTTTTCTGTTGCATACAATGGCTGCTGGGTCGCAAGGCAAACTTCAGCACCGCTGACAAATAAAGTTCATATCATATCATCATATACCATATCTGAAAAAGCACTGAAATATGACCTGGTATCTGCCTCACTCACACAAACACACACACACACAGAAACCCAGACACAGACAGAGTGGTGTCACAGCCCCGGAGTCAGTCGTGGTTGTGTTGGCCATAATTGGAATTCCTGAGCATGGATGTTGAACGTCTCGCCATCAGTCAAATCTCTCTGTTAGTTTTTCCTGGTAAGACGAGTCAAATGTACAAAAATCCATCCGCGCCTGCAGCACTCAGGCCTCAGTTCTTCCTGTGTGTGTGTGTGTGTGTGTGTGTGTGTGTCTCGGCTTTGTCTTTATTATCTCGCCTCTAAACTGCGCCCAGATACTAAAGGAGATTGAACGCGCAGTCTCCGTCAGTTCCTCCGTAATCTCTTATCCAGCCCGTTATTTTGCGCGACGACGTCACTTGGTAGTGCAGAAGCTGCTAAACGGAATGCACGTACAGTATGACTAATGGAGATTTACAGTGGGACAAAGTGTAACAAGAATTACACCTCACTGCTGTGCGTGCGTGTGTGTGTGTGTGCGTGTGTGTGTGCGTACGTGTGTGCGTCCCAGCCAGCTTCAGGATCTTAACAATTAGCCCAGTGGTTGGCGGTCAGGCCTCGATAACCTCCAGTTGGGTGGACTGAGCAGGGGTGAGATGACGCATTCCAGTGCCGACCCACCCGTTCTGCTTTCTACCGAGAGAGAGAGAGAGAAGGATAAAGGAATAAAGCGAGTCAGTGAGAGAAGGGCTGCTTGTTCCTTTTTCGGGAACAATCTGGTCTTTCGCGAGCGAAGGCCACTGGAGCAACAGCGTGAGAAAAGCGGGGCCTTTAGCATGGTAACGGCACTGCTGACATCAGCATGCAGAGAAGAGCGGGCAGAAAGGGAGAAGTGCGACAGATAAAAGCCACAGAAAACTCTCTTCGGATACTGTGGCTTGTGAGTGATACACGATCAAAAGCAATGCTTGGACGTGGAAATTAAAGCACAGGTATTAAGAAAATGTTTAATGTGATGAAAAAGTGGGTTTCACAGTTGCAACTTTGCTTCGAAACTCCACTGAGTTGTGTGCTTCCCTTTTAGTGTAAAATGTAATTGAGCAAAAATATTCACTATTGATAATAATAATAATAAAAAAAAACAATATTTAGACTGAGCGTTAGATCTTGTGGTTTAACTCATGAGAGCACCAGAATGGAGCACACCATTCAAATTTAAGTCCTCAGCTTGACAGTGGGGAAGTGCTGTGAATGTGTTGCAAGGTGCTTCCATCTGCGAATATGGAGCATGTGTGTGTTTGTTGTGTAACAACAGCGCTTAAAGTTCTCCTCTAGAGTGTTTTTAAAAAAAAAAGGACATATAAATATATAGGCCTCGCTGAAAAGTAATACCGGTTAGTACTCTGAGATGTTGAAAGGCAAAGACGATATTCCTCCTTTCAGGTGAAGTATGCAGTATGTGCGGCCATTTGCATGCAGCAGGGTGGGTGCATGAAGCAGCGAAGCCCGAATAGAACTGTATGTTATATCTTTGTTGGGACCGCCTCATACACACCTTAGAGGAAACACGGATGACTGACACATTAGTCACAGAGTGGCAAAGTATCAGTGCGAGTGTGTGTGTGATTCAGGTTCGATATAGTTGCAATTCCTAACTTGAGATTACGAAGGCTTAGCGGGCCATTTATGATGGCCTCTTACATTCTTTTCGACATTTCCCCAAATGAGGAGTGAATCACTGTGAAAGCACAGATCTTTGACCCGGAGGAACTCTGCAGCATCAGCCAAGTGGCTTTCCACTCTTTTGAGAGCTGTAGATTTTGCAGGCTGCGCCTCACCTATTTCAGCTCGACTTATTGGAGCCTTTAGACAGCGTCCGATATATTTTAGCCTGTAAGTCAGAGTGTGAACAGCGAAAACGAATTAATCCATGAATGCGTTTGATCAGTTGATAGGTCGATTATGCGGTCTACGCATAGGTTTATTTCTTGGTTTAATTTTTTTTTCTTTTAAGCGCCGAGTCTGAGCGTGTGTGCGTGTGTGTGTGTAAAAGCTTGTGTCTGCATGAGAGTTCAGCCCACAGCGGCTATGCTACGTATGTGGCTTGACCAGCCGGGGCGCATTCTTCACCACAACACAAGGCATGGACGAAAACACCAGGCGGTTGCCTGCGAGGCTTCCGTGTGATGCGCGGCTGCCGGGCTGGGCTTCGTCGCCAAGATGCACACAAGTTTTTGTTCTTCTGACAGAACTACTTGTCGGTGCTCTCAAATCAGCTACGGTTTAATCAGCGCTCAGGATTGGCTTTGCTTATACAGAATGTTCCTCTGTCTATTGGTGGGTTTGTCCTTATTTTAATCAGAAGAGGGGAGATGGTTTGTACTGACACCTGATGATGATTTGATTAAAAAAAAAAAAATCTACTGCGACTACTTCTGATGATCGGAACAATAATAATGATAATGTGAACTTTCCAAGTGGGAAGACTCACATATGATATTAAAAAAAAACAAAAAACACAGTGATATATCTTGCAGTTGGCAGCAGTTGAGCATGTTACACCGACCGGACTGTCTTTCCAACTGTTGATCAATAAGTGAGTCATCCTGGATGAAACATGTTTATTACTGCAAACACTGGAGAAGAACATGGATTCAGCTTCCGCTACATGACAGGATCGACATTTCTTATCTTCTTCATGCAAGTGTCTTCACGCGATATTGATCAGTTCCTGGTGTGCGTGTCCACGTGTGTGGGTGTGTGTGGGTGTGTGCGTGTGTGCACGCCTTTTTGTTCACCTTTTGTTCTGTGTGTGGCCCTGGGCTCTGACTGGACTGAAACTGCACACCCTGTCCAGCAGGTAGATGCTTTGACAGTGCTGTCATAGGATGTAGGACTCAGCGATTGCGTAAGAAACGAAGACGCACAGCAGGTATCCTGCACACCACCTACCACTGGCCTCTGGTTATTTTGATTTTGTGTGTGCGTGTGAGCGTGTGTGTGTGTGTGCGTGCGTCAAAGCATTCTGGCATGTATGTCAACTCCTTTTTATAAAAGTGACAAACACTCATGTGCGCATAGTTTTGTGAACAAAAGTCAAGGTTTAAGTTCTAGTTTATTAAAATACCCCGTGGTCTCTTTGTTTTGTTTGGTATCACATAAATTAAACAAAGGTTTGCCAGCTCCGTGCGTGCGTGCATGCGTGCGTGCGTGCGCGCGCACCACAAAGAGACGCACTATTTAAAGAGAGGAAATGAAAGATGATTGTTAGGGGTTGCTGTTGGCCAACTGGACACCATTTAGGGAGTGTTTCTTTCCTCTCTTCTCTCACTGTGTTTCAGTTTCCCTGCTGAGCTGGTATTATAGATCTGGCTGTGTGTGTCCCAGGAACTCTGTGGAGCTATGGCCTTACGGTTTATCACACACTTCGGTACGAATCCAGCTGTCCTGTCTCTCAAGTGTGTGTACTTTCTCTCCACAGAGTGCCTGATTGCTGTAGAGCAGGGAGGGCTCATAAAAGTCTACAGCGCTGGCTTATAATCCACTAAAAAGTAGCGTTGTGACACGAAAAGGGGATTGTGTCCAAAGAACCTGCTGGAAATGCAGTTGGCAGGACATGATGATGCAAGTACGCTGCAGTCACATGTCCTGCCAATTATTTGGCCTCTTGCTGTTGTCTGAGGAGCTTTTATTGGTAATTCATTTTCATCATATGTCCAATTAGACATCGACGTGTGTGTGTGTGTGTGTGTGTGTGTGTACAATTTTACAACATTCATGGACCATGGACTCTGCTGGACATTCCTCAGACTTTAACAGTAGCTGCACAGCAGGATAACCTCTGTTTACTGATTGGTTTTGCTGATACGGGCATTTTCATGCAGCTCCTCCAAGTCATGTCTGCATCAGTTCAGGGTCGCCTGCGTGACTGAGATGCCAAGTCCCCCCCCCTTCCCCCCAAAAAAATAGCACTTAAGTGTAAAACCTCAACCGCATTCACTGGGTGCTAAACGGGCCACATTAAGACTGCTTGCTAGTTAAAGCACCGAGTCGAGGTAAAGGTCATAATTATCAGTGATGGTTTTAGTATTTGCGCATGTGCCGGAAAGTGTTCAGCTCCCACAGTTGCAGAACATCAATGCCTGAAGAAAAAAAACAAAAAAAAACAAAACAATTGCAGCTGTCATTCGTGTTTGGTCTCCATAAATTCTGCGTCACGCCGGCCTCACTCCCTCTCTCCTCCATCTCGTCCCCCATAGATCATGATTGAGTTCTGCCCCGGAGGAGCGGTGGACGCCACAATGCTCGGTAGGTTCCTCATTTATTTGCCCGCTGTGCATCCACAACCTTCCGCGTTGCCGTTAGTCCACCTGATTTGACCCCAGCGGCGACTCTGAAGCAATCTAGGCGCTCACAGGTTTCATGTCAAGCCATGTTTTATCCCTCCAGTCTTTGACCTATGTCCTGAAACAGCCCTAATTTGGTCTTCCTTGAATGTTCTAGAAAACGGGCAGAAATAGTGGAGTCCCATGGTGTGGGAAATCCCCCCGCTATGTTTTCATTGGTAATCCACGTGCTCATAACTGTCTGTACCTCCACCACAGCTAAGCAAACACAGACGCAGTAGAATAACGTCTGCGGGGAAGGACTAGCTTTGTCGTGCGAAGGGTTTTTTTTTTTTGTTTTTTTTCCCGATTTGCTCATTCAGCAACACTATCTCACACTCCACATCGCAAGTTTTAACGTTTACTCTCATAGAGTTCGCACGCTCGGCCGGTCCCCCCAACACTCGTGCCTGCGCTAAGTTTTAAACGCTCTCGATGTCGCGCCCTTGTTTTTCTCTCCACTCACCAACCCGCCTCCCCTCACTAGAGCTGGACCGGGGGCTGACGGAGCCCCAGATTAAGGTGGTGTGTCGGCAGATGCTGGTGGCGCTGGTCTACCTCCACAGCATGAAGATCATCCACAGAGACCTGAAGGCCGGCAACATCCTCCTCATGCTGGACGGGGACATCAAACTAGGTGAGAGTTCAGTTTTTTAGCCGCCGCGGTCTACAATAGTGACATTTCACTATTGTATTTTTAGAAAACTTGATTCAATGCACTCAGTTAATTCACTTTGAAAACATCATGTGGCGCTTCGCTGCCATTTGAACCATGCAAGCATGCATAGGGGACACAAAGTCTGAAAAGCAATGTTGGGGTTAATCTAATTTGCAGCACAGTATTTTTCTGTATTGTATTTGTGCAGACAGTTCGGTGGAATAAAAATGTTCTCTGTGTTTCGCGTTTGGAAAGGTTTAAGTGTTATGTAATCATTCTATTCCATGTCTTTTTAGATACTTAATCATCCAGGTCGTGGTGATCCTAAGAGCTTAGGAAGAAGGCAACTGGATTTTTTTTTTTGTTTTGTGTTTGAAGATGTTTCATTTATCCTTCAAAAAGGTTCCTTCAGTTCTATTTGGTTGGTTCAGCCGCAGATGTTTAAACTCTTGTGGGACACATGACGGCCTGGGTGGGTTAATGACTCTCAGGTGACCTTAAGAACTCTCAGATGACCGCGACGCCACTTTAAGTATCAACGATCCCACAAGCGTTTAAATACAGTTAAAATTGAAAAAGCCTTTTGGATGAGAGGTGAAATGTCTTCAAACAAGCAAAAGAAGTCCAGTTGCTTTCTGCCAAAGCTCCAAAGATTTTAACTCCACATTTTTTATATTTCCTAACTAGTTGTTTAAGATTCTGGGGATCTAAACTGAGCTTATTCTGCCCCAAAAAGCATTACATGTCTCAAAGGCTTGAACAGATCCTAGCGGCCAAATCCAACATTCATGCACTCGACAAATTCATGCGATGTTATAATCATGCGTATTTGATGTGTTTTCATTGGCTGTTCAAAAGACGGGGTGGCAGAAAATATGATGGAGGGCCTCTTCCCAGGGAAATTTAGAAGTGGTGCTTTATTTGTTGAAGCAGCAAACCGTCTATTGGAAATACAAATACATAGAGGAAACAAAATAAAAAAAATGTTGCGTACATTCACTAAATGATAAATTCAAAAGCAATTAACTGTCCAAAAACAAGAAAACCCATAATCCTGAGGAATATTGTTGAGGAGAAAATAAAGCCTTGAACCACAATGGAGGTGGAACAGGCTTGGCCAGGCCTGGGCTGAACCATTTCTCTTAACATAAACCATCTCCGCAGATGCCAAAAATGATGTAAGCGGAAATAATTCGCAGATAAATCGCACCGTGTTCTCGTTGCTCGTCGCAGGTTGTCCGCCGTTACTCAGGCTTACATCCATGCTGACACACATGCAAGCAAACACACACACACGCACACACACACACTCCTGGTTGAGGCCCTGCGCTGTAGGAGGACTGTAAGTCAGCATTGTGTGGGAAAACGGAGTTTTTTTTTTGTTGCATATTTTCATTTATTGGCCTTTTGAAGAGTCCTCCACATTCTTCACATTGCACAGCTGAAGCGATGGCTCCAACCCAGCGGCCAGCATGTTTTTTGGATTAAAGCATACCTTTCTCGAGTAGGAGATAATTTGTTTACATGTCATTCCCCCTTTTTATGCCAATTGCGCGCGATGACAATGACAAATAAGGCGCACGAACTTGATTTAAGGCAGTGCTCACTCATTTGAGCGGCTGTCTGACACCTTAATCCTCAAATTTAAAACATCAAACTCTACTTAGCTTCGCCGCCAGTACAGATGGACAGCCAGAGCCCAACAGTTTCACAGCAGTGACCCTTCGTGACCCTGTATCTATTTATCAAGTTTGCGGGGACAAATGGCAATCTGATCAGCTAATGTTTAACTCACCAACACGGCCATAGTGTTTAGGGCCTGTTGAATAAGGTTGTGAGCTAAAACCTGAACTGGGGGTGGACTAACTAAGTTGTCAAACTGTAAGACCAGTGCAACTGAGTTGGTTTGGTTAAGCCTGACGGTGAAGGGAAAACCCCATCAATTAAGCCGTGACGTTATGATTCACCGTGGCAACGGATAAAAATAAAAGGCATAGCCTCCATCAGGCACACTCACTTAATAAACGCTCCACGGCATGAGCTTTGATTTGGACCGAGGAATGGGGAAACGAAACTGGCTCAAGTAAGAGAGGCAAGTGGCAGACGAGAAACCCTGCTAGTGAGGAGGTTGCCTTCAGTTACCATGGCAACCGACCCAGGGTTGAAGTTCATTCCTGCCGTCTCTCTCGCCGTGGAGCTGAAAAACCGAGCGTTTGGCTCCTCTGAGGGTTAACAAACGCAGAGTTGTCGATGCCCCCACCCTCTGAAATCTGCCGCTGTTGTGGTGTGGAAACAAAAAACATCTTAATTCATTTTCCTTGCATGACAATTCACTTTCTTTACTCTCTGTCATTTTACTTGAACCTAATCATAGATGGTTCGTGCGCCTTTGTGGTGGAACCGGCTGCCAAAATCAAACCCATCACTTGATCACGACTCATATTGTTAGTGGTTAGTTATACGTCACTCCATAATAAGTCAAATTTTGTTTGGTGAAATAGTTTTTAGGTCATTGATTTAATTAGCATCCCCCCACCCCCAACACATATTATGTCATCTCTTTTTAGTCATTTACTGAGCTGGACTTGTTCTCCTTGTTGGGAACCTTTTTTATTGGCTTACATTCTTTCCTTGGACACCATATTTAGATACATAATGAGTTGAAAGAGACAACTCCCAGTGATTAAGTCATGCCGCTGACTCATTTACAGTCTCAAAACCTATCTAACTGCATGCACATTGAAACAAGGCAGCAATTAAGTGTCTTGGTGATTCTTTCAGGGAACATAAAGTACTGTAGTTGAATGGAAACCTGAGCTGTAACGCCCCTCCCCCCCCACACACACCTCCCACACACCCACCCACCCCCACCTGGGATGCAATGCACCCAAGTGTACTTGACCACTCAGCCTCTCCGGTTCAATCTCGGTTCAGTTCCTCGTCCAGCACTGGTTAGCTTTTATCATCCTTCGGGGGCATTGATGTCAACTTGCTGTACAATAAAAGCAGCGGCGCTATTTTTGGGTCTTTGCTGGAAGTGGAAAAAAAAAAAAAAATTCCTGCTACACATGTTCAACAGTTCAAAATGATACGTTTGACTGGGAAGTCAAAGATATTTGGACCATGGTCTGCAAAACCAAGACAGTCACTTATATCCCCATAATAGAACATGCCAGTTTGTAATTGAAGCAGTTAGCCTGCTGCCTTGAGTAAAAGCCAAAGGCCCCTGCCAAACACTCCAGAACCCTGGGCATGCCTCTTGAAATCTTTGGGCTCTCCGGAATACCTTCAGCCAAAATGAAAACATTACCCCTGTAATCTGAGGGTCGTGTCAGGAAATGGGGGCGGCTTGTTTGGGAAGCAGGCAAACTATAAATTCACTGATTCTGACTCGGTGACTCTGCTCCTCACAAAGCAATGACAGCTTTACAAGCTACTAACTGCTCGTCTCCTACAAGGCAAGAAAAGACGGAGGCTTTTGAACTGGCCCCTTCCAAGTATCTCATATCCTTTGTGTGTGTGTGTGTGTGTGTGTGTGTCTCCATTCTCCAGCTGACTTTGGTGTGTCGGCAAAAAACACTAAAACCCTCCAACGCAGAGATTCGTTCATTGGCACGCCGTACTGGTGAGTAACACGTGCACTCCACGTCACTGGGAACGCACTTACAGATGGGTGACGCTGATAAAGGCTTTTGACATGGAACACACAGTTTTGTGTCGAAGACGTTTATAAACATTGAAAAGATTCAGCTGATGAGCCATTAAATTGCTATTTCGGGACATCTGTTTTGTTTAGTCCAGTAGATTCAAATGATCAAATCATATTGATGCCGCATCCTGTAAAACAGTCAATTTTGTTTTGTTTTTCATTGGTTTTTGAGAACACTTTCGATCTCTTTAGACTTCCATCACACTCGAAAGGGCACAGTGTCGTGAACACACACATGCAGCCCACACAGCCTCGGCACACCGCTTTAATCCCGCAGTGTTGTCACAACAGTCGAGCTCGGTCCTCGAGAGCTGAGCAAATTTGAAACGTACCCTTTGAAAGCTTGACTGTGAACCTTGTTCTGCAGCGTTATACCCTAATATGGCTGAACCTGGTTAACTATTACCCAGCACAGGTTCAGCACCCATCAGGACCGCCCACCCCGCTCAGTAAAAACATGGCCGGGCTTTTCACGTTGCACAACACCGATTAGTCCTGAAAAGAGGGTCGCTGACAAGTGTTTTGGTGTGCAGCTTTTCCTTGAATGCGCCGCTTCCCAGAGTCAACAAGCGACGGCGCGCGGACACGCCGAGCTTGGCGCCCGGCGTTATCTGGTGGACGTTCTGCCAGTTTGTCGGTAAACACGCTGAGTGGAGAAGTGCGGCCGGTGTTGACACATATAAAAAAATAATGAGGCAGAGAAGACACGCCCCCTTATCCCGCCACGGCGGCCATCGGTGTTAGTCGCACGCTCGCTCGCCGCTGCGCCGCGACACTGCAACTGCTGCAGATACCGCAGGCGCATCCGTGTGAGGAGAGTCGGATTTTTAAAACATGCAGTCCAACTTTAAATTTTAGGTATTTTGTCGCACCAGGCACACTTATTTTATTTAGGGGCCCGTCAGCTCCTGGTCGGCCAGCATCGAGTTCATCATTGGCCGATGCCGATAGTTTTAGAGTGCAGGTGGCTGACGGTCCAAATTTAATACCGAAATCATGCTGTTGTATTTAACGTTTCATGAAGTACAACAATTTAAAGATAAAATCGGAAACGAAATTACGGTAAAATGCATTAACTGAAGTTTGTCGGGAAAAAAAAAATCAGTATTTAGATTTTAGCGACAAGAAGCGTATCTTAGCTTCTGAGAGCAAAAATTAGTCGTTTGTTCATATGTCTTTTGCAAGCAGATTTGCTGCCCATGTGAGATTTTTTTTGGCAGTAACATTCCGCCACTTTTTATTCTGTCATTTACAAATTCACGACAAGGCGTCGACTCTCCAGCTCATGGTGAGAATATTGCATTTGGATGCATCTTGCAAGCATTAATGGTATTAAGTTGGAGTGAGCCCCCAAGCAGGATTACTAGTAGTTAGGCTAGTTTAACCGAGAATATCATGATGGCCGCAAGTGTTGTGACTCCTCTCCCAGGATGGCGCCAGAGGTGGTGATGTGCGAGACGATGAAGGACGCGCCGTACGACTACAAGGCGGACATCTGGTCCCTTGGCATCACTCTGATTGAGCTCGCCCAGATCGAGCCTCCGCACCACGAGCTCAACCCCATGAGGGTGCTGCTGAAGATCGCCAAGTCGGAGCCTCCGAGCCTGGAGCAGCCGCAAAAATGGTGAGAGCTGCGTTTGGGGGGGAAAAAAAAAAAAAAGAGTCTGAGATCATCGTTGCGTGTGAACGTGTCACGCAGCCATGTGCGAATTGAGGGGAGGAAACGAGGCCATTTGACATCAGTTACTATCGGTTTGATTCGTGTATCGCGCCGTCCTCCCCGTTTCCCACCTGCAGGACGTTTTGTAGCTTTCCCAAACCCGCGGCAACAGCTTAGGCAGAGATGCTCCGCATGAGCAGTCAAAGCGATGGGCCTTCGGTGTTGCATATCGGCAAATTTTAGTTGCGTGAAAGCGCCGCAGGTGCTGAAGGGAGACTCGGGATGGGGAGTGCACTCCACATTCCTGCCGTAAGCGAATTTGTTTTACAAAACACAGCTGTGCACAAAGATGATCCCCATGTGCTAACGTGACTTTTCTGGAAACTTTCTCTTCAGACATTTCGATGTGCCGTAACTCTTCCTTCATCTCTCATTCTCTCCCTCCCCTTGTCTTTACTTCTTTTTTTCCCCCCCCAATACTATTAGGTCACAGGAGTTTAAAGATTTCTTGAGGAAAGCTCTGGATAAAAACCCGGAGACTCGTCCGACCGCGGCGCAGCTGATGGAGGTAAGCGGTGATGCAATGATGGAGCCTTTCAATTTTGTTATTTTAAGATCTGAATAAAGTGATCTACGCCAGGGGTGGGAGTGGTGCCCACTGGAGAGCAGAATGTGGGAGGAAACCCAGAAGAATACAAAAGTGTATCGGAGAGAGCGCAGGTTTAAAAGGCGCTTGTAAAAAGCAGAAAAAAATGAATCCGTCTTAAACTTGTTCTTTTAAAACATTGTTTAAAAAGATCGATTCATGTAATGCAACAAATAGTTGCACTGTTCTTGCGTCAGATTACAAGATCTGTTGGTCTTCCACAAGTGCGCATGAATCCAGGCCAACGGGCTCCTCAGATGTTTACATGAAAGCACTCTTTGGAATATCTGGAATTTTTTTTTTTCTTTTTTTCTTTTCCCAATCCAGAATCTCAAGCAAAAAGAGAACGGGGTGTTGATTAAAGCACAAGAGCCTATTAAAATTCAGAGCTAGAGCTTCCTGTCCGTGTCCCACAGCCGAGGGAATGCCAGCTATTTGCATTCCCACTCTCAGGCAGTGGTGTGCCTGCAGCGCTTAGTTCACCGCCTCTGGCCGATTAGAGAGAGGGAGAGATGAAAATCCTGGACCCGCTGGGAATTCCGCATGTGCTCTCCAGTGGCAGCGGGGGGGGGGGGGGGGGCCGAGGGGGGG
>CAAKHG010015928.1:0-15728 GCA_901007715.1 Dactylopterus volitans | reverse complement strand
TCGAGGACGTGTGGTCGAGGACGAGTGTGTCGAGGTCGAGGACGTGTGTGTCGCCGCCGGCGGCTGCAGCAGGAAGTCTGCTGACAGACGTGCCGCCGCACGCGTTGCCCGGTCGTGTTATTGTTTCATTGGTGTCAGAATTGAAAATCAAAACTCAGCGAGAACGTCGTCAAGCGGCTGCATGCAAGCTGCGAGCGTTGTTGAACGGTGTGGAGGAACGTGACTGTCCTCTTGTGGAGCGGGCGGCTGCTCTGTAGTTGGGGTGTGTGTGGCTCTTAAAAGAGCCGTTTGTGTGTGTGTGTGAGCGTGAGGTGACGCTGAGCTCCACGATGACCTTTAACCTCCGAAGCCGTACAGGGTGCGGCCCTGCCGCTTGAGCGCGTAAACCACGTCCATGGCGGTCACCGTCTTCCTCTTGGCGTGCTCGGTGTAGGTGACCGCGTCACGGATGACGTTCTCCAGGAAGACCTTCAACACCCCGCGGGTCTCCTCGTAGATGAGCCCGGAGATACGCTTGACGCCGCCGCGGCGGGCCAGGCGGCGGATGGCGGGTTTGGTGATGCCCTGGATGTTGTCGCGGAGGACTTTGCGGTGGCGCTTGGCGCCGCCTTTGCCGAGTCCTTTGCCGCCTTTTCCTCTCCCGCTCATTTTGTTCCGTTTAACTGCGCCAAATCAGAGAGAAACGAGTTCCTGAGCTTCCTCCTGCCGCAGCGACGCCGCCAGCATATGTAGAATACCTGCGGACGTGCAGGGAGACTGCCGGCGCTACCGCGCGCTGCGTCTTCTTCCTTCTTTTCAGTGCGGTCGTCAGCGAGCTTTACCGCCCCCTTCTGGCCTGGAATGTGGACTAGAAGGATTTTTGCACGAGTCCGTGACATATTCCTCCTCATTTATGCGGAGCTGCGATATTAGCGCCGTTCCCGCTTCACGATTGTTCCGCGTCTTTATCGACGCCGTCAGTGAAACACGCAGCATCAGGATAAACAGCCAAACCAACCCTGCCACAGGTGAATGTGATTAACTCACTCACATTTTAGTAACGTTTACAGGAAACTAAATCATCAACTTTCCAAATACAAGATACAGTATATCTTGAATAAATATGTTTGTTTTTTTTGTTTGTTTTAGTAGTGCTTGGTCATCGTGATGGATGATGATTTGAGAGGCCTGGTGACCCGAACGAAGCCGGCCGGCGTCCAGCACTGCAACCGCCTGTCTCATAATGGGGAATCATCTCTTTCCTCCAAATGTTGACACCGTTATTGCAAAAACATGACACACACACACACACACACAGGCACACAGAGCGAACTATTAGATCCACACAAAAATAATACACTTAATCACCCGAGGATGACTTGCAGATTTCATATGACATGAAGAAGTGTAACGTGTCACTCAGATGTGCGGAGGACGTTTCCCCTGGAGGTGCTCGGCTGCTCGGCTGTTTCTTGTTCCTCTTTGCTTGTTGTAAAACTTTAGGAAATCACAGGTTGTGCTGAGAACCTCACTGAAACACACACACACGGTTGCTTTTTTTAGTGTGTGTGTGCGTGTGTGTGGAAAGACAGAGGTGGTGTGTGCAAATGCCAGATGAAATCAGCCGTTGAGACACGTCTGCTGGGGCCTCTCTGGGCTCGACAGACGCAGCGTTTCTCCAGTTTTGACCTTTTAAAGCTTTTCCTGGAGCCTCCCGCAGCGTGATGACGGTCGCCGCCGCGCACCGTCACGCGGTACGAGGCCTTCCTGTGCCCCTGGTGGACGCATCTCCATATAGCAAAGGTCAGAGGTCACCAACGAGCGGAGCACGGTCCAGGTCCCATCCGAGAGGCGGCCTCACACGGACGCCACCGACAGCCCAAACAGAAGGTTGTAACTTACACCCGACGGGCGCTTCGGGTTAGCCTTAAGCGGTTCCAGTGGATGAGGAAACGCATCACACACACGTTCAGTTCTATAACAAATATTGTCAAAAGGGGTTTGAATTGCGCTGCGTTCAGGCGGTTTGACGGTCAGGTGTTGACTACATGCAGCTGTCGGTACAACCACGAGGCCACTTAGATATACATACATATATACCTATATATATATATATATATATATATATATATGGAGTTATATATGTATCTGAACTTGTGACCTGAACAATAAAAACACGCTTTGTTTCTCCTTTCTTTTTTCGGGTCACCTGAGTGGAGGTGAGATGGCTGCTGAGCTGCCTGGAGGGACCTCCAGACTGTGTCGCCGCGGGTGATGGTGTCTCAGCCTCAGTCCGGCTCCTGCGTTCAGACGTGGAGGTTCTACTTGACCACAGATGCTGCTGCTGCTGCTGCTGCTGCTGCTGCTGCTGCTGCTGCTGCTGCTTCCACCCGTCTCTCTCTCTCGTGTGACGTCATTGCTTAGTTTCCCCTGCATGCAGGTGGGTGAGCTCCTCACTGCGACGTCCTTGTTTGTTTTCTGTTGGTAGCATTGAAACATGGAGACGTTTTTCCATTGAGGCCAACGAACCGTCAGCAATTTGAAGCCTCACACATCAAAACCTTCCTTCACTTTCCTCCACTCTCAACAACCACGGCCGCGTCCAAGACCAGCAGGAAGTGAACGCAGCATGTTTGTTTCATTTTCTCCCTGATGAAGTTGCACAACTTTCAAAGGCATAAAAAGGGGAACTAACTCTTGCGGTATATTACGCTGAACACACACACACACACACACACACGAGCAGAGTAGAAAGCTGCCTGTCTGTCGTTTGAGGTCTGCGTGAGCAGGACTTGGCGGCGCGTCTCAGCATGGAGGACATCTACGTGAGGCATGTGAAGCTCCTGGGCTTTGAGAAGCGCTTCTTCCCCAGTCAGCACTACGTAAGGCTCCCGGAGCACGTGAGACCGCGCCGCCGCAGCTCGCCGGGTCTGAGCGCGCCACCTTCTTGTTCTTTCAGGTGTACATGCTGATGGTGAAGTGGAGCGACCTCTCCGAGAAGCTCATCTACAGGCGCTATCCCGAAATCTACACGTTCCACGTGAGTGCCCCCCACGTGAGCTCGACAAAACGACACTAACAAACACGTCGGGCGAGACTGTTTCCAAAAAAAAGCTCTGCCAAATCTAAGTGGGAACAGAATGTGATGATTTGCAAAGACCCCGGAAGTCCGGATACAACTGAGGACAACACACAGGCCACGTGACCACGCCCAGGAAGGTTTTGCCCAATTTTGAATCTGATGCAGCGACACGTTTTAAAAGAAAGTCAGTAAAGTGGGATCGAAAGACTGCGAAAAAAAAAAGAAAAAAGAAGCCCAACCAGGTTACCTGGCACAGGTGAGTCACGTGATTGCTATAAAAATAACACCCCAGAGAGGCGGAGTCTTCCTGGAGTAAAGATGGCGATGGGGTCGCTGAGGTGAAGAGGATAACATCATGGCCGCCGCACCCCCAGGATAAAGAGGGGAGGGGCCAATCCGGCTCGTCATCAGCACGCAGCTTAAAAGCCAGCATCCGTGGTGGTGTGGGGGGTCTGCATGAGAGCGCACGGCATCATGGGTAACCTGCACACGTGTAAAGGCTCCACCAATGCTGGTTGAGAGCAGCATCTGATGCAGAGTAGACCAGCTCTTTTTCAGGGAGGGTTTGGCTTATTTCAAACCACCATTGTGGCGGGTGTGACATCATCGCGGTTGGTGTGACATCATCGTGGCGGGTGTGACATCATCGCGGTTGGTGTGACATCATCTTGGCGGGTGTGACATCATCGCGGCTGATGCTACATCATCGCGGCTCTGCATTAAAGGGGTCTCGCTGATAAACAGCCGCCTGCAGCTCCGACTCGTCACCACTGAAGATGTTTGGAGCTTCATGGAGAGCTGAACTGTTGAGCAGCTGAGATGCTCCATCAAGCATCAATGAGAAGGTTCCACCTTCACAGTGACACCAAAGGTTCTTCTCAGTTCCCAAACAGCTACTTTTACGCCATGTGTTGCTGCATCAGATTCAAAATGAGCCGTCTTGTCTTCAGTTTTTGATTTGTTCCTGTGCTCGTTTCAGTTAAACACAGCAGTTAAACAGTGTTTGCAAATCATCTTTACATTTTGCAAAACAGCTTTTGTGAGTTTCACCCGGATTAGAATCTTTATGCGGATTGTAACAAAAATCAAGCAGAAGAGTTGCTGGCGTCATGGTGAAAATGCTTTGTGATTTGCTGCAGAAATCGCTGAAGGAGATGTTTCCCATCGAGTCGGGTCAGATCGAGCAGAGGGACAGAATCATCCCGCACCTGCCAGGTGAGCAGGGACCATCTCAGATCCTGTTGTTGTCAGTTGTGTGAAAGTTGAATCGAAAGATGGCCCCCTCAGTGATGAAGGATGCGACGCGTTTCATGCATGACTTTGCAAACATCTACCAGCACATCAGAAGCTGAGTCATGGTTTCACCAGGTGACTTTTTCTTTATCCTGAAGTGTCGGGCAGGTTACTTTGAAAAAGTAATTAATCTTCCCAAAAGTAACTCAGTGAGTAACTTAGTTACAGCATGATAAAAGTAACTAGTTGCCAGGGAAAGTTACTATTGCGTTACATTTTAAAATGTTCAAATATGTCAAAGAATTTGAATCCTCCCCCTTTACTGGAACTATAAATTCAACTGTATGTTTAATTATTATAATAAAACTGAATATTAGACATCAATATTAGCATCACTGAGGCCTTGTTCACGTGACAACGTTTCCGTGTGAAAACCTACACTCTACTCGTGTTGTGTCCATCTGTCTCCATGGCAACGCGGCTGCGCGATACTCAGGGATGCAAAGGTTTCGAAACGCTGCTGTCTCTGTCACCATGGAGATGGGGAAACAAAAGCTTTTCCTGGAACTTTCCTGCCTTATAGATCCGAGTCCTGGAAGCAACGATCCCGCCTCGTGGCGTGTCCATGCAAACGCTCGCGTGCTCGCCATCCTTGACGTTTACGTTGTCCAGGCGTCCCTGCGCATGTGCCTGTGTGGCTTCCTTGCACCGCCACCTGCTGGCCCGGCATGTGTACTGCGCCGCTCTGGGAGTTTCCCGCCGTCTCGCGTGCATGGAGATCATTTTCAAAACTGAAAAAGAAACTGAACGTTGTCATGGAAACAGGGCCCGAGTATTGCGTTTGAGGACATTGTGGGCCAGACGGAGATGGTCCGCGGGCCGGTTCTGGTCTGCGGGCCGGTTCTGGGGCCGGCCCAGGCGTTGTGTGAGTTTGTGGGCTGGTGCCCAACGTGATTCTGGGTCAGCTGAGGGGAACCGGCGCGCTGCTGCTGCCGCTGCAGCTGCAGCTGCTGTTTGTGCTGCAACGTTATTCCAGGAAACACAAATGCGTGTCGAAAACAACCACTTCTCCTTTTCTTCTGTGTTTCCTGAAACAAATCTCGACCCCACTTTTCGACATTTTACGGCCCACACCAGCGTTGGTCACATGACTCAGAAACGCATCCTTTTAACACTGTCACCCTACTAGTGCTGAACTTTTGGAAGGGATCTTCTCTGAACCTGATTCGGCTTCAGTTTGAGTAGCTTCCACTGTGTTTTTCCGCGGAATCAAAGGCCGTAGATTGTACTTTTCTACGACTGTCGTATCTCAATGCCAGAATGTCCCTGTCTGAGACCTCGAAGACAGAGTGGGGCCTGACCCCCTCGCGGGGGACTGGCTGATTACATCCATATGCGTGCGGTTCCGACCTCTGTGCGGGGCAGGCTCGGCCCAAGAGGATAAATGTGAATGATTTCCTGTCTTCTGGGCTCAGTCTGGTCGGGTTCTCGCAAGAGAGCTTTGGCACTCTGAGCCCAGCGCTGCGTAACTTTGCCTGTGACCAAAAATTAAATGCTTGTGTTGAACATGCAGAATTCTCCGGTTTGTTCTTGGGCCAATAAACGAATCGTGTTCCAGTCTGACGTCTGTGGGTCAGCGTGGGCGCTCGGGTCGGGCGAGAAAGCTTCACCGATGGTCCGTGCCTCAACGGTAACAACTGCACGGAGCATTTGCATCATTTCACCTTGGCCGAGCGAAGCCGCGTTTCACCGCATGGCTTTCTGTTCCTGTTCAGACAAAAACAGAACTCAGCCAGCTGCTCGCCGGCGGCGACAGTCAGGACGTCATCCGTCACTCAGACATCAGACAGCCAGTGACGTCTTTTACTGGAATGAAAATTGTAAAAAAAAAAATTCAGATGAGAGGTTGGATGTACATATTTCAGCATCAAACGTGAACGTTCTGTGCTGCTGATGTCAATAACAAACACCACCTCACCCCGCTCATGCCTGTTTTCCTCAACCAGCCAATCAGGGAGCAGCTAACATCCACGTCTGTCCGTCGTCTACGTCGAGAGGAGTCCGAGCAAACTGTATTAAACTGTATTAAACCGCTTCATCATTTCATCCTGCTGGACGTGCCTGGACCTGAGCACACACCTGCTGCGTGACGGCCCTCAAATACTCACCGCTCAAGGACACAACTTCCAACAGCAGTTGGCCTCGTTTATCTTCAAATGTCGTGATGTAATTTTATGCTTCTAGTCGCTGGCGTGGAGGTTTGTCACGATCAGTGTATCAAATAGGAAGTTACGGCCAAATCTCTCTTTCATGAAGGTCTCGATGACCTTTGACCTTTAGAAAACCAAAATTCAAACGAGTTCGTCCTTGAGCTTCAGTTTCCCTCCAGATGTCCGTTCCCACTCTATCAAGCTGCTTTCAGGTTACTAGTCAATCTTTTTTTAACACTTCTGATATTAGGCTCCGCCCCTCTGTCGCCGCTGGTGACCTGTTACGTTTGAGATCCTTCGTCACCGTGCGTGCCATGTTTCTCTCACACCGCCCACCGTGTGGTGCTTCGCTGACCTCATGTAGGTCAGTCGGGAGGAGACTGTGGGCGAGACCTGGTCTCGGTGGTCGGTGCCGGTCGGAGGACTTGCTCACAAGTTCCTGACTCTTTATTGGTTCTGTCCGTGTGTCTGTTCTCCGCCCTTGTCCCCGCCCACCTCCTGATCTGCGCCTGCGCCTGCGTCTGTGTCTGCGTCTGCGGCGTCGTCAGCGCCGCGGTGGGTGGACAGCCACAAGTCCAGGGAAAGCAGGCAGGTCACGCTGGCCGAGTACTGCCAGATGCTCGTCAGCCTGCCGCCGCACATCTCCCGCTGCAAACTGCTCAACAGCTTCTTCAAGGTCCGAGTGGAGGACGAAAACCCGCCCGCCCCCAACACATCAGGGTACCACGCCCCTCCTCCTCCTCCTCTGAAGCTCCGCCCTCAGCGGCGCCCACACGCGAGTGAAAATGCTGCTTCTTTTCCCTTCTCAGGCTGAGCCGAGAGGAGACGTTTGTGGCGTCGACAGGAAACACGTCTGGTGAGTCACTGCACAGCGCCGGCAGCAGCCGCAGCGCCGGCAGCAGCCGCAGCGCCGGCAGCAGCCGCGTCGCCGGCAGCAGCCGCGTCGCCGGCAGCAGCCGCGTCGCCAGCAGCAGCCGCAGCGCCGGCAGCAGCCGCAGCGCCGGCAGCAGCCGCAGCGCCGGCAGCAGCCGCAGCGCCGGCAGCGCCGGCAGCAGCGGATACAAAATGTCTTGATATCATTTAATCCTTTTCAGGAATTTGTGTGGACGTTTTTCATAATCAGCATGTAGCGTTGAGAGTTTACGGCCAAATATGGTCGCGGTGACTTTGACCTTTGAACCTTTTGAGAGATTGCTTTGACCCCTCAGAGATTTCGGGCCCCATCATTCTGGACACCTACCAGGTGATCGCCGACTTCACCGAGACGTCCAAACACGAGCTCAGCCTGCACGCCGGCGACCACGTGGAGATCGTGGAGAAAAACCAGAATGGTGAGTTCTGAATTGTTGCCATGGTGACGATCGCAAAAGATACCAAAGGCGTGCGACTGAATCCTGAAATCTGAATTCTGAAATCGCACAAACATTTTCCAGTTGGATGGTGCGAGGAAAGCACTCGTTTAAAAACCATCAAGGCTGAGAGAATGATGATATCGCTGACAAGCCCCGCCTCTTCCATGCGAGTGGGCGGGACTTGGACCAAACTTAAATATCAACTCTGAAAATCAGCTGTTGAAAAGTCACGTTTGAGAGAAACACTTTTGTGGTGTCTGAAGGGGCGTCCGTGATATTTTATCACCTCAATGCATCAGCGAGTGGTGCTTGGGGGTCTTCCAGGTGTCCTTAAGGGTCTTCAAGGGCTCTTAAGGAGGGGCCAAAATATTTTGGTCACCCCACTCAAACAAGTTCGGGGGACAAAATGGCCGTCGCATGATTTCCTGCAGTAACACTTATTACTTGTTATGGCTGATGGGTTATATGAGTGATGTCATAACTGCGCTGGTACTTGAATGCACCACTGACGCCGGCGCTGCTGCGTCCAGGCTGGTGGTTCTGCCAGTGTGAGGGGAAGCGAGGCTGGGCTCCCGCCACCTACCTGGAGCCTCTGGACCGGCCCGAGGAGCCTGAGGACGGCGAGCCCGACTACGAGGGCAAGTTCCCGGTCTTGTTTGTGTTGGGGTCAGCGTGAGGCTGCGTCCGGCGGGCTCCCGAGTCAACGCCGCTGTTTCTCTGCAGGAGAGCTGTACGTCACCGCCAAAGCCTACAACGCCGAGCAGGACGACGAGATCTCGCTGCATCAGGGCGAAACCATCGAGGTCATCCACAAGCTGCTGGACGGCTGGTGGGTCGTCAGGTAGGAGAGACTCATCCGGTGCCCGTCTGATAGCGTCAGCGCCGCATTAGTTATGACAGCATAACTTCACAACCATAAACGGAAGCTCCTCACTCGAGTGGCTCCCAGCTCAGCCTGGAACTACGGTGCCTCTTTGGGGGCAAAAGACCTGCCATCACTGATCCAACATTGAAGCTTTTCTGTCAAGATTTGATCCACTCCTCAGTGATTGTTAGCGCGGATGAGGTCAGAGGTTTTGCTGTCATCTCACCCACCAATGGGAGGCCTGCTACTAAAGGAGGAAGTGCTGTGGTGGCCACGATCCTCTGGAACTACCCGCCACGAAGGAAGAGGTCTCACTCTGACTAATGATGAGCAGACCCACCTGGGTCAGCTCTCTCATCTGAGGTGTTCACTTGTTTTACTTTTCGATTCCTCTCTGAATTCCACTGGTGTGCCGGTCCATGTCCGGAACCGCATTTCATGACAGTCATCCGGTCCTAGTTGGTCCGGCTTTATCAGTATGGCAGTGGATCCTGGCAGCAGGGGGCGCTCCGCTGCCTGTGAAGCAGCGCCGTCAGTGTTTTTCAGTGTTCCTGCCTTGTTGTCCTTCAGGAAAGGCGAGGACACGGGTTACTTCCCCTCCATGTTCCTGGTGAAAGCCGGGAACGGAGCCAAATACAACGGCACCAGGTCCAACATGCAGGGACGGAAACCACCACCGCGCAGGTACGGCGCCGCCCGCTCGGACAGCCGCTCCAGATTATTCACGCTTTACATTCTTCACATCTTTCTTCGTCTTCTTCTTCGCTGGCTAGTCTTCATATTTTAAGCTGCAGAGACATTCAGCTATCAATAGATCCAGCTAGCAGGACGCACATTCTTACTTCATTAAGAACTGCTATTCCATTTTTCCTCAAAGATGGTTTCTGTCATTTCAGGTAGTTTTTATCACACTGATGTTTGTTCCAAGTGTTGAAGGGGGCGTGGCTTGATGACTGACAGCTGCTCTGAGTGACATACAGGAAGTGGTGGAGGCGTTTACACACGTCTGTTTAGGAATCCTACATGAGAGAGTGGAGAGGACGCGGAACACTGACCTTATATAGATAACCGTTATGGTCTGTTTCAAACCATAAAAATGGTACACGGTGGTATCTGGTTTTATAAGATCCATGGTTATATACAGTCTGTGGTTCTTTACGTTCTATGGTTATCTATGGTCACGTATATATATATATATATAATCACAGCCTCTTGTTTTATACAGTGACTGAGCTCAACGATCAGCCGCCCCCACACGTCTGACCCTCTCTCTCCATCGCTCAGGTCCACCATCAGGAACGCCAAGAGCATCCACAACAGAGCTCAGCAGCGCCTCAGCCAGGAGGCCTATCGCAGGAACAGCCGCCGCTACCTGCAGCAGAAGGGCGGCGGCCTGGCCAAGCCGAGCAGCTCCAGGAGCCCGGCAAAGTCGCCGCTGCGGGAGAGGAAGAAGCGAGGTGATTGTCGCGCTACCTCTGAATGTTTGTCTGCGCCAGCGCGGCGCTGGCGCGGCGTCTGACAGCGTCTGACAGCGTCTGACGGCGTCCTGTTGTTTGTCGCCGGCAGACAGCGTCCCCGAGCAGACCTCGTCCAGCTCGGAGGCCGAGCCCAAGAAAGAGGCGCCGGTCGTCCCCCCTCGGCCCAGCCCGGAGCTCATCCTGGAGCGCTGCACCGACAACACCCGCAGGAAAGTCAGCATCCACAAGCCCCGCCCCATCTCCTCCAGCTAGCATGGAGCCGCGGCCTTTGTCTGCGGGGTGACGGCTCGACAGCCCTTTGCATGGCTTATGCCCAAATGCATGCTTTATGATGTTGCTGTGACCGTGACCTTTGACCCCAGACAACCAATGACCTTGACCTCAGACAGCTGAACGTAGTTCAAAGAAATTCGCCCCAGACATTCCTGAAATATGGTCGAGTAAAGTTGACCTTTGACCTTTTTAGATTGCAAAATGTCATGATGTAATGTCATTTTATGATTCAATACAGTGTTTCTGTGAGGACACAGTGACCCCTGACCTTTTGACCACCAACGTTTAATCAGCTCATCCTTGATCTCAGGTTGACATCTGTGCTGAGGTTGAGGCCGTCCCTCCCTCACGGTCACCAGGACGCACGACCTGGAACCATGGCGCCTTCTCACTCACTGTCGTCCTGGAGACATAAAGGAGACATAAGATGTGATTTTAATAGCTCCGGTTTTTCCTTTTTTGTCAACAACTCCTAAGAAAACCAACCACCCATCTGTGTTTCTACTGGTCTGATGCCATTTCCAAAAACTGCTCACAAATCTAGATTAAGTGTCAGATTTATTATATATGTATGCATATATATATTATAATATGATATAATAAATGTCCTGTAAAATTTAGCAGAATATGACATTTCTGCACTTTTGCGCCATCTGGTGTTGTCTAGAATAAAGTCAGGTCAAATGGGGGAAGTATCAGCCCAGGAATTCCTGACGCAGAAACTCGGGGATCCGGCGCCATGTTTGCCCAGCTGATTTTTGATTTTAGGACAGTTAACTTTGTTTTTTTCTCTTTGCTTTCATGCAACAATGAACCCTTGAAAGCTTTTCTCTGTTCGGTCTCCATGAGTCGTGTGGTTTGAGTCGCTATTAAAGTCTCTGCAGATACACATTCAGTGTGTTTGGGATTATTACTCATCTGAAAGAAAATCAAGGGACTTGCATCAAACAAAAGTAAAATAAAGTAAAGTAGGTTTTTCTTTCTTTTCAAAACTACAACTCATGATCATTTAAGCATTTTTGTTTTTGTGCTCATTTCCAACATTCATAAAGAGTTTGGTGGTCTTGATAAAGTGTTGATTCAATCATGTCATATTAATCATCACAAGAAAGTAAGAAAAACAATCAGTTGTTCACACTGAAATACTAGAAAATATTTAGGAAATGATTATTTATTTGCTTGTTTATAAATCTACACGTTCCTTGGCATTTATAAAAAGCATAACTCGTGTGCTTCTCTCATTACGTGTTTTTGTGCTAACCTCGACTTCTCAGCAGAAGATTCAACAGCAGATCTGCGGATGTTGTCATAAGAAAGTCAAAAACATTTGACCCCGACGTGATTTGAACACGCAACCTTCTGATCTGGAGTCAGACGCGCTACCGTTGCGCCACGAGGTCCTGCCGTTGTTTCCTCCACACGGGTCTTTTATAGGGAACACCGGGGCCGCTGCGGCGTGTGCGGTCTGTTTGTGCGACGCTAACCCGTTAGCCAGCGGTTAGCCAGCGGTTAGCCAGCGGTTAGCCAGCGGTTAGCCAGCGGTTAGCCAGCGGTTAGCCAGCGGTTAGCCAGCGGTTCGTGTCACGGTAGGTTAGCTAACCCGTTGGGCTAGTCGGCTAGCCGATTAGCTAGCAGATTAGCTAGCCTGATATCATGGGCGGCAGACAAACGAGCTAAAACAACAGCGTGTAGCGTTAATTATTATTTTTTTTGTGTAGCGTTAATTAATGTCCCGAAATATGAAGGAACATGACGTCCGAGGACGGAGGCTTCCACGTCGCCGGAGGTGAGGCGCTGTGGTGCAGCTTCAAGAGGTGACCGAGTCAGTAGCGGCGTAACGTCCCTGGTGGTCTAGTGGTTAGGATTCGGCGCTCTCACCGCCGCGGCCCGGGTTCGATTCCCGGTCAGGGAACTTGCCTTTTCCAGGACTTTACGATTCTTCTTTATTTCATTACTCATGTACGAAAATAATCTTTCTTGGCTGCCTACGAAAGTTCAATTGCAATCGAATCCTACTAAATTATCTGTAACCCGCCACTGTACTCAGCAGAGTCCGCTCAGGCCGAGCTCAGCAGGATACACCCCCACCGACACTACACACATGCACACACATGCGAACACACATGCGCACACACACGCACACACACGCTCACGCACACGCACGCTCACGCACACACGCCCGTGCGTTTTTCTCGCTGTTTTCATCTCGTTCTGTAACATGAATGCGACTGATCTTCACAGGGGGGTTCTGGAGGGACGCTCGGTTCCAGACGTCCCAGTTCTGAGAGGGTCGCTACCAACAGTGACGTCACCAGCGGGCCCACAGCAGCACGTGCGTCGCTGGCAGCAGGCCGCAGCCGCAGCCGCAGCCGCAGCCGCTCCATCCATCCTCCCTCCTGCATCCCTCCTCCCTCCTGCATCCCTCCTCCCTCCTGCATCCCTCCTCCCGCCATCCTCCCTCCTCCCTTCTGCATCCCTCCTCCCGCCATCCTCCCGCCATCCTCCCGCCATCTTCCCTCCTCCCTCCTCCTCTGCGGAGAGATTGCGTGTCTTGGCTGCAGCAGCGTTGATCCGTCAAGACGCGCCGATCCACCCTCGAAAGTAACCGGAAGTGATGCACGTTCTCCCTTCAAAATACATGCTTCGGAGAGAGCCGTTAGAGGTTATCTCATGATTATGATTATCTATGGAATTCAAAGCTTTTATTATCCTCATCTTCATCAGCAGCAGCAGCAGCAGCAGCAGCAACTACTAACTACATCCTCATTCAAGCTACAAAAACATTCAATTAGAAAGAAATACTCTTTCTTTTTGAACCTCTAAAAAGGATGAGCTTTTTATTTTTGCCGTGACATCTCAGCCCTTATTTTAGCATTTAGCATTAATTTAGCATCGCAGCATCAGTCGTCTCACAATCTGTCAGTGAAGAGAAGAGAGGAGCGCAGCAGCGGCGGGTTTTACCAGATTCACTCTGCCAGGTGACGGGGAGACGCCATGGAAAAGGATCTGCAAGTCCAACTGTCCAACACATGGGAACAGCTGTGGTTCTGCAGGTGTTACAGCTCGAAATATTTGCACTTTGATTATTGATGCCATTGAAAACCGCCATTGTTCTCCACAAGTTTCATTCATAAAAGAAACTTTAAAAAGTATTTTCATTCATTTAAAAAAAAAAAAGAGTTCTGAGGTATTAATATCAGTGTTGATCACTCGAAATTGGAGCAAATCTAATTTTGTGGTGTTTATTGTTCATTCCAGAAGGAAGGTTGTTAGAAGAAGAACTCAAACAATAATACGCAAATGAATATCGGTGGTCAGCCGACATCACCTGTTTCTACTTCTGCCAAAACCCCCTTTGGCTGTGAGGTTGATTCATGAGAGGACGCGCATACTGACAGCTCTTATTTTGGAATTTCCACCGGAAGCGACGCTGCTTCGTTTCGGCCACCATGACTCTCCTGCCCGTGACGGTCGCAGCAGAGCGGAGGACGCGCGGCTCCTGACCGCGCTTCGCCCGATGCGAGCACCGAGCACCGAGCACCGACGGCGGCCTCGGACCGGACTGACCGCGGGACTGCTCGGGAACATGGCGGCGGCGGGAGGACGCGGCCGCGCGGCTCCTTAGACTCGCTTCCTCGGCGGGAACGAGGCGGCTGATGACGTCGGAGCATCACTGAACGCAGGTGCGCGCAACGCGGCGGCGTTTACACCTGCGCCGGCCCGGCCACGTAAGACCCCACGCCAAATGCGTGACATCTACGCTCCTGACGGGGGCTCAGGCGCCGCATCTTACGTAACGTCACCGTAGCGCTTCGCCGGGGAACGTAAATATCTACGCAGGTTCTGAAGGTGTCAAACACGCTGTTTTTCAGGTGCGTTTTTGTCTCCGTCGTTGACAACCAGAAGCAAAAAGTCAACAACAATAACGCGCCGTTTTAAGGAAAAAAAAGAGGTTTCTACTGAATTCTCGCTTTGTTGAGGCCCAGATGAGGATGGTCGCTGGTGATGATTAAGATCCGGAATCATCCAATCAGGGCTTTCACTGGCACCTGTCCAATCACGTGCGTTCGCTCCCTGGACGGTGCTGTTGACAGGAAGTAGCTTAAAGTACGCATGTGTGTAATTAGCACGTAAAGAAGTAATGATAATGATCGTAATAGCAGCAGTGTAGTACTGATAATAGCTAGCAACGCGAACCCTGCAGACGCTGTGAGCTCTGAGAGCTAATTAAGGAAAATGACTGAATTGATGCTGAGTAAGTTAGAGAGTTGTGATGATGACGTCACGGCGTTTTTTTATATGCCAGTGTGATACCACGGCAACAAAACGACCACAAATACTGTCTGGAAAAAAGCCTACTACTTTAAAACGTAGGGACAAAGTTGAAACTTTCCAAACATGAAGTGAATAATCTGAACATTTTAGATATTTGAAGGGTTTCTGAGGCTTCGGGGATGAAGAGGCAGTAAACACGCACGTCATAGAAATATGAATATGAAGAATATGAATATGAAGGTGGCATGAAGGTGTGAACTCACCTCCATCGGCAGAGGCAAAGACCACCAGCATAACTCTTCTCCTGCTTCTCTTCACAGTGGACATGAATGAAGCTTGAGGGCAGCCGCCCGTCTCCAAGCAACAGCAGCAGCAGCAGCAGCAGCTGCAACAGCAGCAGCAGCAGCAGCTGCAACAGCAGCAGCAACAGCAGCAGCAACAGCTGCAACAGCTGCAACAGCAGCAGCAGCAGCAACAGCAGCAGCAGCAGCACGATGGGCTACAAGGTAACAAGCACACACAGAGCAGCCAGACACCCTCACCTGTCACCACACACGCGCGCACGCACACACACACGCACACACACACACACACACACACACGTTCAGGTGTTTTATGCTGTAGCGGGACGACTGAAGCCAGCAGGCAGACAAACATGAAACTGGCTTGGAGGCTTCCCATTGGCTGGTTTCAGCCTTTGATTTTTGATTGGCCTAATGGATGAAAATTAGGGGTGCTGGAAAACTGATGCACTGGATTTGTCTTGCAGCGGTCCTTGAAGGCTTCCAGGGGTCTTTGAGAGGTGTCCCCAATATTTTGGTCATACCATTCTATGGAGGACTCCTTATGAGGACCTCCATAGGGTCTCCTGTGCAGTAGAGCTGTGGTTCTCAACCGGGGGCGAGCACAGGATGGGGAGCAGGCGGCCATCAGTAGAAAGGAGATGCAGCAGAGTCCTCCCCCCCCCCCCCCCTAAAAAAA
>CAAKHG010015927.1:0-31830 GCA_901007715.1 Dactylopterus volitans | reverse complement strand
GGTTTTTCCTTTCATATCTGAAGTAACGATGACAAACACAATCTCGCTCTCTTCCACACTTTGTTGCTCTGCTAGTGCTCGCAGACTCCACTATTACTTTAGAGACACACGCACACACGCACACACACACACGCGCACACACACACACACACACACACATACACACATACACACACACACCACACACACACACACACACACAAGTGTAAATCATCAGCCCCCTCCTCTCGCACTCCCCCTCTTTCCGGGAGTGTGCGAGACCACAAAGGGCTTTGGTGAGCTGCCCAAAAGCTTTTGGCTCGTCAGGACTGGACGGCGGCGTGGTGGGTGTGCGTTTGTGTGCTATCATCTCAATATGTGTGTGCGCACGTGCTGCGAGGACATGCGGGGGCAGCTGGTTGAAGCCCACAGAGCCAGAAAGAGAGAGCGAGAGAGCTAGAATGCAAAAGAAAGAGAGGAAGAGAGGGAGAAAGAAAGAAAGAGAGAGAGACAGAGGGAGAGACAGAGGGAGAGCTAGAAAGCAAACGAAAAAGAAAAAGAGAGATAAAGGCACAGAAAGAGAGAGAGCACAACAGAGAGAAAGAGAGAGAGGGAAAAAGGGAGAGAAAGAGAGAGAGAGGGAAAGAGAGGGAGGAGAGAGAGAGAGAGAGAGAGAGGGAGAAAGAAAGAGAGAGAGAGAGACAGCGCCTTCTCTGGCTGTTCCACTGGGCTGGTTTGAATTAGGAGCTCCCGCTGGGATCCAAGCCTGTACTTCCTGTCAGGGGGTTTCAGTTCGTGCGTGTGCGGGTGGAGGCAAGACAAACGGCGGGGTTGGGGGGGAGGGGAGAGACGGGAGTGTGAGGCGGAGGCCCGCCGCTTGCCGGCAGCTGCCTGTCCGTTTGTAGGGACTCTCCCCACAATGAAGTCCAGATGTATTAAAGGGAAAAAAAAAATCCCCTGCCGCCTACTCTTTTCCTCTGTGACCTTGCGGCGGGTTTTTTTTTTTTCTTTTTTCCCTTTTTTCCTCTGCTTGGAGTGTGTCCGAGTGGAAAACTGTAAAAGCGAGGTTGCAGCTGGCCCTGACCTTTGGTTGACCCCCAAAAGGGACGAGACACGCAGCGGCAGCAAAGGAAGCCGACGGTTCCTGTCTGCTAAAGGGGGAACCAAAATATCTGATAAGCAAAAAGATTTTCTCCTGAGTTTGATTTGCGACGTCATTTTCGCTTCCCCAAAGACGGCGTCCGCGGATTCTTAAATAACTCGGAGCCTTCTGGCCGCTGCTTTACGGACCATCTGTTTCACGTAGTCAAATCTTAGAGATGGTGAGTCTTTCGGAAAGAGAGATAACAGCACAGAAATCAGACTGAGCTGTCATCACCTCTTAAACTGCCTCTGCACGCTGGAGGATCAGAGTGTAACGAGACACAGCCCCCTAGAGGGCGTGACAGGCATTACACCGGATCCCCCTGCTCAACAAGTCGGCCGGCGGCCTCACGTGCCGGCTGGCGTTCGCTTGTGGGTAAAAAAAAAAAAAGCGCTTGCGAGAACCACCTCACCTTTAATTTTAAGTCCTGGACCGTTGTCGTCATCTTCGGATTCGCTGTCGGACTGGAACAGATCCTTAAACTCCTTCTTGTCCTCAGCCTTCTTCTCCTGAATCTTCTTGCGTTTGATCTCTGGGAGGTCCAGGTCCTCCATCTTCACAAAACACCAAGAAGCGGGTTAACACACCAGCCAGCTTTCATCCAGAGTTAATTGAGATGATCTCAATAATGGTTCTGCCAGTAACTTTTTCCCAACTATGTCGCATGGCTGTTTCATGATTTCTATAAAAGACCCATTGTTGTGGGCAACACTGAGATTCACACAGAAAAAGCCAGAAATGATTCATGATGACTGAGTGGGACGGAGCGAATGTTGGTGGTTTTTCTGGTTGGATATTTACCCGTTCTTTTCCAGAGATCTCCAGCTGGATCTCCTTCTCTCTCATCTTCTTCCACTGGCTGTAGTACCTGCTGAGTGGAGTCCCCTCCTTCTGGATCTGCTTCTCCCACGCCGCCTGACAGAGGACGCAGTGATCAAACACAAGCGCATGCACATGAAAGTGTACGGCATCTGTGCAGCCTCTTGAAATTCGTGAATATCGGTGGCGTTTGAATTTCAGAGCCCGGCGAGAGAAGCCTTTCCACCAGGTTCAATCTGACTCTAAAATGGATGCGTGTGGATTCCGCCGCGACGTCATATCGAACCCAGACAGCGGCGAGAGTCAGAGGATGCTGAGAACGCAGTGAAGACGCCTGGAAATTGGGACCAAAGGATAGGCAGTCTCTCCCTAAAGGTCTTTGTGGATGATATTGATTAGGCCCAATCACATTATCTGACCAACAAATCCAATAGAGTTAACAGACAGGAGCCTCCCGTGACTGTTAACACATTTACCACAATTCTGCTGCGTGGCGATTAGGACAGGTGACATTACACACAAACACACACATACACATACACAAAAACAAAAAAAGAGCACGAATACGAATATGAAAACTGAATTCAGCCTGGACCCAGACAAACTGAACAAATCATTTCCACACACAGGCCAGAGAGACGCAGAGCAACCTGAATGGAGGCAGGGCATCATTAATTAGGCTAACTCTCACTTTGGGTGACAAGTCAGCAGGGGGCTGGCGGCCCGAGGGGGGCCGTGGCCTTTTCCACCGCTGCAGCAGCAGGGCCGCCCCCACCCCCTCGCCTGCAGTGACACCTCCACTCCCATCACAATGCCAGGGAGTGGATGTCATGGCGACAGCCTCCGCTAACAGAGCGCCGTGGCGGCGGGGGCTGGCGCTGCTGTGGTGCCGTGCTGTCTGTCTGTTGGATTTAACACACACAACCCCATGTGTGAGTGCACACACATTTTCTCATCAGCCAAATTACACAAAGACCATTCTCTTTAATTTCATCCTTAAATGCTCTTAAATATTAATCAGCAGTAACTCTTAAGCAGCACAAAGACCACATGAAAGCATGTGCGTGTGCGCGCGAGCGTGCGCGCGCGTGTGTGTGTGTTGGGGTGCGTGCGTATGTAGCAGGTAGCACAAGCAAGTCAACACAGAATATGGGCTCTAAGCCACAGACACACACATCCACAAATATACACACGCACCACGCACGTGCAGAGACTGACACACACACACACACACGCACACACACGCACACACACGCACGCTCCCTAATGGGTCCTCATTAAGGCGGAGAGGCCTCTGGTTCAAAAGCCTACTATAGTTTCCATTAACCGCAGGGTCATTCTTAACCAAACTTAAGCGTTTATACAGCCCAGTGTCCTCCGTTATCACTCGCTGCCTGTAGGCTTCTACTCTCAGGACTGCCCAGTGGCCTTGAGCCTGCCTAGCTGAGGCTACATGACTTAAAGACCGATTTTCCTTTAGCTGACAAATTTTGGATCGCGGAGACAAAGGCACAAGATCGGAGAGAAATTGGACTTCGATCGGCAGTGTGTCGCCAATGATTGATGACAGATCTAAAATGCGTCATTGTCATGAGAGCCAATGAGAATGCAGGACAGGGCGTGAGGGGAAACCCAAGGGCAGGGTCGCTCTGCCGGAACAGCTACTATCATGATAGAAAATGCAACACAGAGCAGCTTTGCTATTGCACGTAGATGATACTGGCCATGAATGCATTTCTTCTTCTTTGAAGTTTGCTTCAAAACAGCAAAAATACAGCTTTGACTGCTTAATTACCAATTTCTGAAACTACTGGTCCCGGGCCAGGCGTGATATTACGCCATTCCATGTCACTACTCCCATGCGTCTTTGTGATAAAACGTCGTTTGGAGAGCAGACTGACTGGTCAGGGACGACTCCCGGCGAATGATCGCGTGACCCATGACTGCCCGGCGCCATCGCCGTCATGTTTTGTGTAAACCACAACAACTGCAAGACTCCTGACTCGAGGCAGTTTGTTGTGTCGTAGGAACACTGGAGCAATCTGAGGACTGTCAGCACAAGAAAAAGTCTCGTCCGCTCTTTCGTTATTCGCTATCCTGCGAGAAGTCATCTTTCCTCTGCAACCGCACCACATTGCTCAATTTCTGCTTCTTGCCCCCAAATAGACGCGAGCGAGTTTCTTGTTACACGTGTGCTGCGTCGGACCGTCATGCAGCCTCCTCCGTTCGCATTTAAACATACCGCTGCAGTCTGAAGCCTTTCAAATGCATGAGGCGGGTGTATTACGGGTGAAATTATGTAAGTCGAAATGTCAGCGCTGAGCAGCAAAGCTACACAGCCGCTCGGACAAATAATAATGACTTGTTGGGACTGGCGGTTTGTTTCCAATGATTTCACAATTATTCGCCCGTAAGCCTGCAGTGCAGACAGACAGACGGGCGATGGGCATCTTCACTTATTCGGGGAACCCTCGCTGAGAGCGACGCTCTTAATGCTCAGGAAGCCATGACCTCATTCACACCTGGGAGCTGCCCAGTAAACCAGAGTCTGATGTCCTGACCGCACTGGAACGGCAAGGTTAAAAGGGCCTTGCTCAGGGGCACCTCGGCGGCGGCGGTAATGAGGCCTTCTCCACTTAACCCCACCCAGATGTACTCTGGGACCGATGAGGTCACCGGCTCGCCTCCTCAGCCTTCGGAGAGGCAAACCTCACTCTCACAGTTCAACTTTAAAATGGAACCGTTTGAATATGCTCTTAGATTATGGGTGTTTTTATGAGGTTGGATGCAATTCTAATAATTTTTTTTCTTCATTTCGTGGAAAACCTTCTGCATGTCAACTGAAAGTAATTAGTAAATAGCAGCCACTTTAAATATGCTCTTTCATATTTGGACAGGTTTCTTGGTTTTACCTGTGAAACTGTGTGTTCTGCCGGCTACCATTTGCCATTTGGAAAACCACTTTAAAGGCTCACAAGCAGTTTTATAGCTAAGCGATTTATAATCAGATGGAAAAGGTGAAATGAGGCCCCCCCCCACCCCTCGCTCACCACGGCAGTCGTATCGGCCACTCCGAAGGCGGCGTTCTGTCTCCTTCCTGTGATGTGGCTGCTGTTCTCCTGTACCTTCTCCAGCAGCTGGCGCATTGGCTTGCAGTAATTGGCTACTTTGCATTCCTTCAGGAACGTTTTCAGCTGCAGGGAGATGCAGGATGGCGTATTAGAAACAAGGAAGCGCTGAGCGGCATCTTGCCCGGTCCGCCAGCACAGTCTACTCAGGTAGCGTTCAAGGCAGGTTTGTGCTCGTTTCCACTGAGGCGAGCAGATTCCGCCTGGATCACATCCTCAAACGTCCACTCAGGCAGATTTGAAACAGATTCTCGATGTCACCGCTTCGCACCAGTTTAGACAGACTCAAGCCAGCTATTAGTATTTCTGTAACACTTGACGGTCTCCTTTGTTTTTGTCTATGACCTTGTTCCCAAACAACGGGGACCCTGTATAAAAACGTTAATAAAAACTGAATGTAATGATTTACAAAACAGTGAAAGCCGATGTCTAAGCCCAAATAGCACCAGGACGACATTTCAAACGCCGACACTGGAAATGTCATTGTTTTTGAAAAATTGCATGAAATTTTTGATGCCAGTAGTATGTTTGAAAAAAAAAAAAAGGGACTCATTTTGCTATTCTGTTGCATCACCCCTTCTTTTAACATTTTTTTAAGCTTTGAGATAGGGATGGGCATTATTGATCAATGTTAAATAACCGTTCAATAAGAAGAATCTAGCATTCACAATATCGAGGTTGTGTTTTGTCATATGTGTCTTGAAGCAGAGCAAAGACATTTGACGACAGCAACAAGATGGGGGCGCAACAATTGTAGTGGGCAGAGAAAACGGACCATTCGGCTGCCGTGGAAATGGAAATTAAACGTGAAGCAGGATGGGTCACCTGGCGGCAATGGATCATGGAGACGTGCTCCTCTTCCTCAACAACAATCAGTGGGCTAGAGTTACTTCATGCGAGTCGCTCTTGCCAACTACCATTAATATGCGTAATATATATCGAAGAGATTATATGTTTGATTACATGTCTTTTGATTTATGACTTTTTGGACTGGCTAAAAGATGCTCAATGACGTTTGTGACTAGCACAGTTAATTTGTGAGGAGGTCTCCCGGTGGACCTCTGCCGCTTCCACAAGTGCCGGACAGGTTTATCTATTTTGTTTTCCGTTTCATCGTTCAACTGCCTTGTTTAAGAGGATTGTGGATGGTCTAGTATTTCTTCTTGGAAAGAAGATATTTTTGAGGAAAACTGCATTCTCTTTAGTATTGCTAACATAGGCACATTTCATATTAAAAAATGTATAATCACTCATCAATTGATTTTCCCAATAAGTGATAGACATTTTTTTTTCAAATGCCCATGCTTGGTTTGGGAACTGAACCAACTGTTGTAATTTTTAAAAGTGGAATGTTTTTCCAGTCTTGCCTGAAGTTGGATTTCGGCTGCTCAACAGTTTGGGGTCTCCTTTGTCATACTTTATGTTTCATAACGCGCCAAACATGTTTAATGGGTGACAAGTCTGGACTGCAGGCGGGTCATTTTAGCGCCTGGACTCTTTTACTGCGGAGCCGTGCTGCTGTAATACGAGCAGAATGTGGTTTGGCATTATTTTGCTGAAATAAGCAAAACCTTCCCTCAAAAAGACGTTGCTACTTGGCAGCGCATGTTGCTCCAAAACCTGTATATGTGATTCAGCATTAATGGTGCCTTCATAAAAATGCAGGTTACCAGTGATGCCATAATGCAGCCAATTATCATCACGGATGCTGGCTTCTGAAACCCTCCCCATTTTTACGACAGAAAGACGCACATGCTCTTTTTATACCCAGTCATGTTACGAACCTGTTGCCAGTTAACTGGATTATTGCGAGACATTCCACCGGGTATTTTCTTTTAGCATTTTTCTTTATCGCCGTTGTTTTTGTGGTATCAAATTCAAAATTGGCGTATAAATTTTCAAAATAGAATTACTGCCGTGTGGTTGTTTGCCTCCATGTTCCAGACATGTTAACGTTCATGTCTGTCCATAATAAATGTGGTGAAGGCTTCGAATCAATTGTTTTAAATGTATTAAGAAGCAGAAATTGTCATTGCGTCATCATTTTATCATGCCAAAAATGTTGTCGTGACTTCTGCACAAATGCATGTTTTGTGATGTCACACTGATCTTGACTTTTGATCACTGACCACTAAATTCTAATCAGTTCATCCTTGAGTTCAAGATGACATTTTGGGGAGGTTGCTTTCTTGTTAAATAAAGATTTTATTGTTTGTTTGTTTGTTTTTTTAACAGCAACAGATAAGGCCGTGTGCTCCAAAAACTGTTAAAAATATTTTTCCTGTAATTATCAAAATGGATCACTTTGACCGAAAAGATAACAAGAGGGTTAAAGCGGGAACACGATTAGCTTTTTAAAAATTGGCTTTTAAATTTTAATCAGAACACGGTTGATTAAGCTGTGTAAATATTATGTTAAGTCAGATGTTTAGTTTACTTCAGTAGCAGGTTACTTCAAAATGTGAAAAGAAAAAGATGAAATGAAGAAAATCATTTTAACAAAGTACTAAAAAGGACAACTCGTAGAAACTCCTGACAACCTTACGAGAAGAAGCATCAACATTTCTTGAGTAAACAGTGTCCTCAACGTCATGAGGAATAAGTTTGTGTTACCTGAATGATGGTGGGCAGGGCGAGCTCTGGGAAGCCGATGGAGCTGGCCTGAGTGTGGAAGTATTCCAGTATCAGGTCATACAGCTGGTCGATCAGGCCGTCCTAAAATTCATCGTCACGGTGGTTAGATTCAGACTTCAAACAGATGTGCACAAAACAATTCATTATTTTAGTCTTTGCCGTGCAACTCCTTTCACAGTGAAATGAAAGGGCAAATAATGGTGTGGTTAACATCTGCGTGCCCATGTCAGTCAGAGGAATCATGACATGACAGTTTAGTTCGCCTGGTCTAGCGTCTTACTGGAAAAGAAAAGTAGGAAATTGGGAAACCGGAAAAGCAAAGCAACCCAAGCAAACCAATCACTGTTCTGGAATGTCAAAATGTGGCTGTGACACGTTTACCCTGAAAATAATGCATTCAAAGACTGGAGTATTGGGACCACAACAATTTGCCGCAACTTAAATAATAGTATAATTCAACCTTTAATACACTGTAGATTGATTCACGCTGTTAAAAAAGAAACAACAGCACATCATCTACAGTTCTTGAGACCAAGTCGTCTGTTTTTCTGAATATAAAAAGAAAACGTGTGTGTGTGTGTGTGTGTGTATGTGTGTGTGTGTGTGTGTGTGTGTGTGTGTGTGTGGACTAGTTAGTGTCTATGGTGAGACCCATAAATGCACCTTAGGTGGGCATGATGTGGGTGTAGGGGGCAGGGATCGTGGCTAAAACAGCTCTAGCAAGCGAGGTGCAGGGGATAATCCCATAGGGCCGTGTTGCAATCCTCTTGGCTGTAGCACTGAGCATTGTGACTCAGGCTAGCGGGAGTAGAGCCCCAGCTAGGGTCTTTCAGCATTGCCCTCAATCCCCTTAAGCACACACGCAGGCTGACACACACACACACACACAGACACACACACACAGACACACACACACACAGACACACACACACACACACACACACACACACACAGTCAGTAACGTGACAATAACCTTGAGCCCCTCAGCTGATCAGCTGCCACTTCTTAATGCAACGCAGAGTCGAGGCGCGCGCGGATCAGGGCCACAAATAAGTAAATTCCCAACTAACAACATCCAGTTCAAATCTAATTTTTCTTCCTCCTCGGCAACCCGAAAATAAAAACTAAAATCTAAAGTTTTACACGCATAATGACACCATGTGTAAGCCTGGCTCTGGAACCATGTGTTCCTCTCAATGGTTGCAGGAGGCTTGGTCTACCGCGTGTACCTGAACGCCACACGACTGAACCAAACCTGCTCAAGGGAAAGAAAAAAAACAACAACTTTCTTTTCAAGCAAAAAGAAGAAACAAATGTCTGGCTGCTAGCCATCTTTAAATTAACAAGTATAAATGTAAGTATTAACAGAGAAACTATAGCCTCTACTCTGTCTTATTACTCAGCAAGAAATCCTCCAAGTTTCTTGTAATTTTTAGAAGTTTGACTGAACAAATTTATGAATACAGGCCCAATCCTACAGTACAGGCGTTCTTACCTTGTAGGCTTTCTCCATGAGGTTGACCTTGCTAAGCTTCAGGATGACGGCAAAGTTGATTGGCTTCTTGCTCATTCGCCCTGGTTTCTTGTTGAAGTCCACTTGTTGGAGGATCTGTTGAGAAAAGCATAAACCGGTGTGTTGAAAGCTGGACCATCTGCTCAGAAATGATGGCATGAATTTTACTGGTATGACAGTCGACAATCATCTCTAAAGAACAGAACTGTTGGAGTAGAAGCACCGGAACTCAAACCAAACACAAAACCTATGAACACGCAAAAACTGCCAGCGTGTTTCTCCCCCCCTCCAATGCTCGTCAAGTCATTTACACGTTAAAAAGGGGTTTTGCGTGAACTCTCCATCCACCTGCTGTCCCGACTACCCACAAACCACCTGCCCCTTCTGTTTTAAGGAAGAAATGACTGACTTTGTAAATATTTATTGCACTTTCCTGAGAGACACCACCTTTACACAGCTTAATAGTCCTAACTTCAAAACAATAAACAAATATATGTTTCATCTGATGTACGCTCACGGCGGACCATCAATTTTGCCACACAGTCTTTCGCAGTTCATTTTACATGTGGAGCGTTGCTGCGACGACACAATTGTTACGTCTGTGAAAGAGTGTTCAAAACAAATGTGAGGGCCATTTGTCTACAAGCTTTAGCCTCCACATCTGCCCACAATGCAAAAGTGAATTTCTGTCTTGTGTATCAATCTATTTCTGTCTCCCTGTATCATTGTGTATTTCTGTGCTTGTGTGTGTGTTTGTGTGCCTGTGTGGTCGCTAATGTGCTCAGTGTGCGAGGCAGAGCCGCGCTGCTGGTCGGTGCTGTCTCTACAAACATAGGATGTGGTGGCGGTCTGCGGGGGAACCAGGGGAAATAAGACGGCATGGGCCAACCCTGATGCATGCACACACACGCGCGCGCACACAGCTACTGAAGCAGGAAGCTCCAAATCATGCACACACACACACACACACACACACACCCACCCACCCCCCCTTGGAGTTGCGAGAACACACACAGGCACAGGCACAGAGGAGGAAGGGGTGTTTCTGCTGCTCTAATTAAAACAGTAGCAGCATACCTCAGCCTGCCTTTAACAAGGGGAACAGTAAAGGAGAAAAAAACACTATAAATAATGTGTCACAAATAAACATGTCTTGCTGTTGGGGCTTTTTGACGGGGGGTAGGGGGGCGCTCTGGGGGTGAATGAAAGGAAAAGAGGTGGGGAGTGGGACATGGGCAGAGAGGATGTGGTCTGCACAGCGTGTTAGGACCAGGGTGTGAACCACAACCATGCCTTTAACGCTTCAGTCAAGCTACAGCACCGACACACGCACTTACCAACAAACACACATTGACCACTCTAAGCGGGCCAAAGCTCGATGCCTTCGCCAGCACCCCGATCTTTCGGCAAACCACAAACATGCGCACGCGCGCGCTTGCACGCTTCTGCACGCAAAAGACACTCCACACAATTGCACGCTCAACACCTGACACGCATAAAATGTTGTCAGTTGGTGACCTGTGATTTCTGTGATAAAGGTGTCTCATACACACAGACACACAGACACACACACACACACACACACCGTCCAACCCCTCGATGTGCTTCCTCCTTCAGTTGTGGCCGTTAAGACAAAATGTATTTCACATACCACTGATGTTTTTCCACAGTAAACCGCCGTCGGAACATTTCTTCACATCTAACTTTTCATTGTTTCCGTTAGTGACAAAGAACAGCCAACTGAGTGTTGTTTATCATACTTGAAATGTGCGCTTGCACACACTGCACTGGTCCTGTTGAATGCACGATTACGCGTGACATGTGAGGCTAATCTTACCTCCAATAGGAATGGAAGAACGGGAACAAATGTGTTGGTGCTGCTTGACAGCAGAGTGAGGGCTCTGCAACAGTGCATCCTCAGGGGGTAATATCTTGACGTGGGCACCAGTCTGGTCACAGAGAAAAAAAAGAGTGGTCAATGTCGCCACCTGCTGTTGGAAAAATGCACTGCAGCATGGTGGTGACAATGGTGGCACATTGGTATACAGCCAGCAAAATGACAAACAGACTCAGGTTTTTCAACAAAAACATTAGGAAATTGTCAACAAACAACTCACACTGAGGGCAGTGTGTCTCACAGCTGAAGAGTAAGCCTAAAATAGATTTCTAACAGACAATAACTTTATGATCTGAAAAAACTGCTTTTCAAACCTGCTTCAAAAAAAAAGGTTGGGATACTGCGAGAAATGTAAATAGAAACAGAATGATGGTTTGCCAAAAACCCCATATTCAACTGAAAATAGCACAAAGGCATCATATTATGTCAAAACTGAGAAATTTTATTGTTTTGCGAAAATTATATGCCTTTTTAAAAAAAAAAATGATGCCAGCAACAAAGGCCATTGATCATATGAAGTCTGACTGCCAACATGAGAGGAAAAACCCGCAGAGTTGTCATAACGTTTATATATACAGAAGCCTTTTAATCTGCTACACAGAATCAACAGTCAAATCCTTGCAATTTTTGTGATAAATCATTACTCAAACAATGTTTGCAGAGTCGCCGCAGAGAGCAAACAGTGTATTAAGTATTCAAATCTGTATGAAGTAAAAAGCTGGCAAATAGTGCAACCATTTAAGAATAATGTCAACTGACAGCAAATATTGGATGATCATGATCTTCAGCCCCCCAAACTGAGGATCGCTGCATTAAAAATGGGACACGATTCTGTAGAGGACGTCACTGCATGGGCTCGTGCATGATTTACAAAAACATTAAAAACCCCATATGCACTTGAAAATGGCACAAAGGGGAGGTTTTTTGAAAAATAATATGTCCATTTGCCTGTCAAAAAGTTGAGTCAGGGTCATGGTTACCTCTCTGATGCATCTGCTGTTCTTTAACAACACTCTAAAGTGTTTGGGAACTGAGGAGACCAATTATTGTCTTTAAGTGGCATTTGAGTGCCATTTGAGTGGCATACCACTAAAAGTGGTAAGCATTTTTCAAATAAAAGAATTCACCAAATGAATTCATTCAACAAAAAAAAGCAATCAAATGTCTAAGTTCTAACTCTCGATAGATCGTGTTTGTGTTTATGAATTTTTCAATTGGATATGGGGATTTCAATCGTTAGCACATCGTTGTATTCTGTCTCCATCAACATTTTACACATGATGCCAACTTTTTTGGGGAGTGGGCTTGCATATTCCCTGATGTACAACTGCTTTACCTACAATATATAAAGCATTTTTCGTGGTGTCAAATTCAAACACTCCTGATAATCATGTGTCCATTTTAAACATTATACACTGCAGCCTTCTGTGCATAATATCGCTCATTTATCAGAATCAATCAATGCTTTTATCACAACAGGAGACCCGCTGTGTTTGCTATCCTGAATGAATACTGATGCGCTGAGCAACTCATGATAACAAGTGGGTCTGTATTGTTAGGAGCACGGTGCTTCATGTATTCATGTTCCTACTGTATGAGGCAATGAAACAATCCAGGCAGGCTGGTTTGGCTGACAGATCAGTGAGTTTTAAGGTTTATGAGAGGTCAACAACAACTTTTTTTTTTTTTGTGGAACACTGCAAGAAATAAACATTTACTTGTGGAAAACTCCAGAGTACTCAGTTATTACTAAAAGTATCCAGTTTTCTAATTTGGCAGATATCTATTGATTATTTCATCAAAAGAGCATGAAAATGACAACATTTGGTTGTTCCAGCTTGTAAGGTTCTGCCATTTTTTCATGTCTTATGGCAGAGTAAACCAAACACCCTTGCATTTTCACATTTTTGTCTTAAATTGTAGAGATGCATGTGTATCAATTGTTTTGTTTACCTTAAAATCTACCAAAAATAGAAACTCAAAACATAAAAAACAAACTTTAGACTATACCAAGCCATTTTAAAGTTTCTGAAATGATTTACAAGATATGCAGGACTGAAATGACTGGTACTAATAACAGAATCGTCTAACTTAACTTTTCTTATATAAAGTTATGGTAGAAATGTGTCTGAAATTTAAGCACAGTCCTGGTTAATGTTTCAACATTTCCCTTGCAAAGCCCCCTACTGGAGGGTTTTATGTGTGATGGATTCTTAGGCCTAAAAACATACAGCACTTCTGTGCACAGTGATGAGCAAAGTGATGCAAAGGACAATTTTAGATAAAATTGAAAATAAGTATCAAACATAACAATTAGTGTCATCATTTATATTGTGAATCTAATAAATTTTCATCTTGTGACAATACCCATTTAAAGTGTCAAATTGTGTAAATATTGCTATTGAAATCATTTACATTTATGATGTTTAACGTCTTCAAGGAAATCTGCCAGATATCTTTGAGATTGACAGTTTGTGCGTCGCTGTGGCCCTTATAGATGACAAGATCTGACTCCAGGAAGAAGAAAACAATCTGTGCATGTAGAAAATCTACTGCCTTTGAATTAAAATGGCTCTCAACGGATGCCATTTATTTCACAAATTCCTGTGTTTTACGACTGGTTTCCCTGTAATGTTACTCTACATTGCGATCTGTGAAGTTGCAGGACTCTGATGGCTCGAAGGCATTGCACACATCAACCATCAGAGAATCTCACCATGAACATATAAACACAGTGATGATGAAAACACAGTTAGTTGTGAGCGTTCGTCGATAGAGCTGCAACTAACAGCCTGACAACCTGATGAACGGCAGAAAATCAAAATGTTTCTCTCTTGAATGTCTCAGCTTTTCTGCCACCGATCCCTAATCCCATACCAGTACTCCTCCGTCCCCAAATCTAAGATCTGCCAGAGTGTGGAACTCATTGTTTTTTTATAATGGTAAGTGATGAGGCTAATTGGTGGCCATTTATAATGACGCCGACGATGTTGCTGACAATATGGCTGATACAGTAGATGGCCCGCTACTAAACTGGTGGGCCAAACTAGTGCATTCGTAATATCACATTCAAATACAAGCTGTTGCCTACTTTGAACATTTTTCAGAACTATTTGATCAATTTCAGGGAGATTCACAGTCCTACAAAACTTCTTCCTAATAATCTTAAACAAATATTTAATGTCATTCCACTCGTCCTGACTCCCTTTATAAAATCAGAGACTGGGGTGGTGTGACGCAGTCTGGGTGTTCAGACCTGGTTCTGAATTGCAATTCCATCATCTAAAATTAACCACCTCCGCCCTGCCTGTTAAACCCAAAATGAACCCTCTTCTCCCCGCTCAGCAAGGGTGTGGTTGCGGGAGACTCAGCTGCAGAGGTGACCAGAGAGCAGAGAGCAGAGATGTTACTTCAAGTAAATACACTCACTTGATTGTACCAATTATAATTTGGCACAGTGGATAGATGAGAGGCTGGAGGACATCGCTGGGGTGCAGGGTGCTGAGCACGCGACACCACAGGTACAGACAGTGAACATACTGCCAGTTATACACTGACTGATATGTTTCCTAGAGAACACACACAAAGCACAGACAGCAGCATATTAGTTGGTCCTTACAAAAGCCAAGCTACAAATGCTGCTTCAACTGCATTCTCATATTGGCAAGGTGCTCTACCAAATAAAATAACTATCCAGCTTAACAGTCAACTAAGCATGAGGCTAACGTGCTGTACATTCACACAATAGAGTTGTGTGATACACAGATTCAATACACAGATAATCAAAATAAATTTTAAAACATGCACATGGTGCAACAATTTGGTTTTTAAAGGTAATGTATTCTGTCACTTTGATATTTTTTCTAAGTCCCTCTATCCTAAAATGGCTTTAATCAATGAGTTACATAATCATAATGATAATATCTAAAATCAGCTGAAACGGCAGGCACACCAACTGATCATCACAGTGGAGCGCCAAGCAGCTACTGAAGCAGTTATTTCATCAAAAGATCGTAAAAGACCAAAATCAGAGCTAAAGAGCAGTGAATCCTGGACCTGCACCGTGTGGGCATGACTCTTAACTGTAACTGCTTAAAGTGTAAACAACCATCAATTTGCTAACAAATTCACCATATCAACACATAACCTGTTTCTGCTGCCCCCAGGTGGCCAGAAAAAGGAATTTATCAAAACAGGTCTGGTGAGGCAAAAGACAGTATGATGCCCAGCGTGTAGCGGAGCTCTGACAGTAAGCTTGACCTTATTTACAGACTCCAATATCTGATTCACAGTCATCTCAAAAAGCATTATAAAGACATCTTCTCTTCACAGCATTCAAGAAAAGGTCATCTCTACCAGCATATGCTCACAGAAAACCAACCTTCTTCTTCATGGTCATGGCATTCCTGAGGTGGATGGCCAGCTGCCGGATGTAGATGAAGGCATGCTGGTACGAGGCCTGTGAGTCCAGCGAGTACATCTCTGTTAGAGTCCTCTGCATGAAGTTGATCATGGGCAGCACGTTGGGAGATGTGAACTTGCAGTTTTGTACATAGGAGATGTACATTTGCTGTGGAGACATGGGTGGGGCAGAGCGCGACACTTTGAACACTTACAAAGTATACATAAACAGAAGTTTCATTCTTTATGACAGTGTGTTGATGACCTGGCATGTTATTCAAGTTCTCCTCAAAATTCCCTGTTCCTGTGCTTTTTAGCCTGAGCGTGGAACGTCTCCAGGTTTGCTACGTTGCCTTTCTAGCTCTGCATGACGCTGCATGTGGCTGGCTCACCTTGAGAATAGGGTTAAGAAATGTTTCCTGCTTGTGTCTGCAGATTTTGTTGAGTGCCAGGAAGGCAAGGACCCGATTTGTCTCCTCCCCTGTGCTCCACTGTTTCATCAGTTGCTATGATGGGGGGAAAAAAACAACACACATTTAAACTCTAGATCTCAACAAATTAGTGAAGTATCACATTCCATGTGATGGTGACATGCAATACCTTCACGAGGTGCCGGCACTGCTTGGGTAGACAGAGGTAATACGGCACGAGCTGGTTGGCGTGCCGCAGGACGGCGGTGATGACAGTAGCCTCTGTTAGACAGGACAACAGCTACAGGTGGAGAGTGACACAGCAGAGATGTTTGCGGAAATTTGATTATCACCACAGTTATGTTTCACAAAAATGTCAAAGCAGACGCACAATTCTCTGAAACAAATTTATTTAGAAGGTTGAAAAAAAAACAAGCAACAAAAAAAAAACCTCTCTTCCGCTGTCATGTCTACCTCACATACAAACAGCAAGCTGACGTTCATGTTGGCAGGGTGATGCAGATATGATAGGCGATAAACTTGAGTTGAAAAGCAAAACAAACCTGAACAACTCCGCTGACGTACATCTTGATGTCCAATTGATTCTTCTGCCATTTTGGACTCGATGATGGGAGCACCGGTCTGCAAAACAAAACAAAAAAACACAGGAAACTGAATGACAAGAAAACCATGTCGCCAGAGTGACATTGCAGTTGTCATCATTCAATGAGGTCAGCAGCTATCAGATTCACTACACACTTTTTCTGGTCTTTATCAGGCTTCAGGATGAGCATCCTCTGTAGGGCCACATAGATGTCTCTGATGCAGAAGAGGACCAAGGCATTGAAAACTGCAGACGAATGAGGAAAAGAAATATTCATTACTGATAAATACTTTTTATTTACATTTAACAAACCAAAGATGAGCCTGTGTTCAAAAGTGTAATCGTTGCACTTCCTGCTTTCAAAATTTCCAATTATCTTAGCTGCACTAAAAATGCATCAGACTGTGAGACCACCATAATGCAAATTTTAAAAATGCATCCCAACAAGCTGAAGATTTTAGAACTGAGCAGCTTAAAATTTTACCATCAACCGCAATACATAAATAATGTGCTTAGTCTTTGACAGAAAAAAAAAATTGTAAAGTGGATATCGAACCTCAAACTTTTTGGATACTTGATGAAAATGAAGACCTTTTAATACTACTCTTAACAACATTCATTATCAATAGCACTATAGATACACATACAACATAAATATCCTCTGAATGATAATTTTGTTCTCAGACTGTTCCTGATTTAAAGCTGCTTGTAACGACACATTTAAAAATGTGGCCTTTGTTGGTGAAAATATAAAGCCATGTCTTGGTTAAATTGGTTTAGACTACACACACATACACTCAGAAATGTTGCAGTAGAAAACATTTACATGGTAGTTAAACAAAAAAAAAAAATCCCAATGAATTCTGTTAAGCTGCTCCAGTTCAGACTCATGGCATCTTGCATGATGTCATGGCCTACTGGAACATTTTGGATGGAGCTATTACTAATGTCATAGGTGCAACTTGAACTTATAAAGTCAAAAGTACTTCTATGAAAAAGTCTTATGCCAAATCCATTTTGAAACAACATGAAACAGTACACGCATTGTGAACAACAGATCTGACCTAAACCATGTTGGTGTTATGAGAGTCAAGACGGTGAGATAATCAGCATTCAGTATTGATCATTTATATCATTAGCGAAATGGTTCACTTGTCAAATAGGGGGGCTGAAGTGTGGTGTCCTACCTGAACTGTCGGCCACCTTGTAACGGCACTGGCTCGCTCCTTCACCCTTGGTTGTAGCAACAGCGGCCTTAAAGGCCTGGGTGACTTCTCTGAAGAGACGAGGGGTGGGTTCCTTCTTCAAAGCACTTGTCCAGTCTTCAATCATTTTGTCGGTGACTTTAATGATTTCCACTGTTTTCTTGGATTTCTTTGCAGATGTCTTATCCTCGTCGTCATCATCACCAGAGCTGGCCTCCTACATGGCAAGACCGATTAAAAGATTTGCACAGAAGAACTCATCATACGCTCATCATGAGTCAGCAGCTGGCTAACCTCCAGTGCAGATGGCAGTCGATGGTACTTCTGTTCATCCTCATCCTCCGAGCTGTCACTGTCATCAAAGTTTAGGAGTGTCTGGTCATTCTCTTGCAGAAACTTGAAGAACTCTGGGTCTTTGTTCTTCAGTCTGGACAGCTGCTCCTTGTGCTCGGTGGCTTTACCCTGTTTCTTTTCATTTCTGTAGAGAGAAATCATGCATAGAACATGTACAAGGTCCTTGTCCGCAGCTTGTGAGGCTTGATGTTTATTAGCATCAGAAAAGTGCTTCAGTATACACAAGAGTCTCATCAGACTTACGCAGATCTCGAATCTTTCTTCTTGTTCTGTTTCTTGATTCCATTCTGTTTAGGGTTCTCGTCTTCAGATTCCTCCTCACCTGCAGAGTCAAACCCGGACTGCAGGAACTCGTCGATGCTGAGATCCTCTAGCTTCCTACAACAAAACAGTCCAGCAAATGAGGTAAATTAGCCATCACGCGAGAGGAAACTATGCCCAGTCTACAACTAGCTGCTTCTATTTTACAATTCTGTTTAATCACTGTGAGCTAGAGCACAGTCGGGTCAACTTACGAGCAAGCCGACAGTGTTTAGTCTAGTTAAAATCTTTTTGAAGCTTGTTTGATTAGCAAGAGACCAACGTTAAGCTAGTTGCCTCCCGCTACACACGCTAGCACAATATTCACGCAAGCCGCCACAACAGTGGGCGACGGCGGGGGGGAAAAAAACCCGTACAAACTTCACCGACTCGTTTGACCTACTCTTAGACGCTTAACAACAATTGAAACGCGCAGTATACAGAGTGTCTGCGGTGAAGAAAGCTCCCAAACCTTTTCTGTTTCCCTGCCATGCTGGATTCAACATGTGACGCCGAGCTTCAATTACCCACAATTCCACAGCAAGGTTGGTTTTACGTTTCGTGGGTGCTGCCGCGCCGATCGCGGTGCTGCGCCGCTGGCTGGCCGGCCGCTCGACGTGTTATAATCACGGCATAAGAAAATTTAGCACGACGGAGAAAATGTTACATTAGATATTATCCGAAATATTACACACAAGCATCAACAAAAGTTGTTATTTAAGATTATCACTAAATGAGATTTTAGTTTAGCGGTAATTAAAGAAAACATCCGGCGTGCCCGACAACCCAGAAATTTCCGCGACGGCGCCGCAACAAACAAGAGGCAGCGGTGTTATGATGCCACACGTGAGCTTTAAATTACTTGATCGGGTGAATACACGAGACGGGCAGCTGGGCAGAGAAAGTGTCGCCCTCAGTGTATGTTAGTCTGCAGCGTCACACTGCAACGAAGGTGAGAAAAGCCTGTAAACTGGAAGAAAACCATTGCTGTCGCATCGACACTGACAACGGCGGGCGGTGGGTAGTGATTTTTGACACGCAAGAGCAAACATTAGCCAGTCTGGCCAGCCCATGCGGTGACAAAGATCGATAAGTCACTACTGGCGGCCGTTAATGCATCTTATTTCATTGGTAATATTGCTAAATAACAAAGTAATTCCCGCTGACATGCCGCCTACGCGGATGTGAGAGCCTGTCGCGACTGGAAAAACTGAGTTGCTTGATTTTTCTGTCTGGGCTTACCGAGGCGGTGGAGGGTTCAAGGTCTGGCCAATCGTGGCACACTTAAGAGAAACCCCGCCTTCGCGCGATCTCTTGACATTTTAATCGAACTTACTTCCGGACTCTGACCAGAACAAAGAGGGTATTTAAGGTCGCATTGGCAATTGCAAATAACACGACATATTACACAGCAAAATGTTTAATTTTGCTAAATTTTAATGGACATAACCTTCGTCTGTGTGTCCCGTCTGCCCACTCTCTCCTGTCATATCTTGCTGCTAGAGCACAAGCGGCCTTGCTGCTTTAAACTCGGGCACTTACAGCTCCACCTTAACAACCCGATGTCACCGTTCATGCATTTTTTCCCCCCTTCCTTTGACGTCAACCGTATACAGCACAAAACAGAGGCTTTTCTTCATAATTCGTATGCTTGAGTCAGAATATGGACAGATGGGCAGAATTGTGGTGCCACTTTTGAATCGACCCGACCACGACAGCCGCCCTCCCCGCCCTCCAACATTACGAGGAAGAAACGGTTTGCCAAAATAACCGCAACAACGCCACCGGTAAAGGCATTAAACGCTCATTTTTGTATTGCAACTGCTGATGCTGATCGATGCTGCGGGTCAGAATAGATGAGTGGGGGTTGGGGGGCGGGGGGGGGGGGGTCTCCTCGCCTCACAGTTGAGGGAGATAACGCAGGGAATATAAACACATTCCGTCCGAACAACATTGAGAGGGTGTCCGTGCGTGTGCTGATTCGTGCAGGAGCGTCGCTGCTTTTTTTTAATTTATTTATTTATTTATGGTGGGATGCCAGCTAACAGTTTTAGCCACTAGAGCTAGGGAATATATAAGAGGCAGCCTTGGGATTAACAGAATAAGTTCCCCGCGCTTTCTCTCTCTTTGTGTGTCTCTCTCTCTCTTTTTTTTTAGTATTGACTGTGTTGTAATTTCTGCCCCAACCACCCGTGTTCCCGTGTCTCAGTGTAGAGGTTTGTGTCAGTGGTATTTCCCCTTGGACATGGGGGCCAGGCTCGTGGCCGGGCGGTGTTGGTGCTCTGCTGTGTTTTTGGAAGGAAGCAACCCGGAGTTACAGTAGATGCCAGACAGCTGCGATGACATCTGAGATAGTCCTCGTTTGGGGTGGCTGGTGTGTCTGCGGAAGCGGCACCTGAGAGCAGATGAGAACATCGGGATGTGCTGCTGCAAAGCGAGCGGCTGGACGTGCCCGTGAGCAGGATCCAAACTTCTGCGTCGTTGTTTTTCAGTTGCAAGTTTTGCTTTTCTTGGCCTCCGAACCGGCCGATGTTCTCCTTTCTTGAGAAACTCATTTTCGGAATTTTGAACACAAACACAAGGCTTAAAATAAAACCCAAGGACACAGGTGATACGCTACGAAACAGTGGTTGTATTTGTTTGCCCTGTCAAGGATATTTCAACAATATTTCAATCTGAGATGTTTAAAATTGTCTTCTTCTATGGACACAATCAGAACCAGTCTGCTTGTTCTCATGTGCCTGTTTATTTAGGTTTTTGCCCTGTAGTCTGTTTTATTCCTGTGATATCGCTAATTCAGTTTCTGGACTAATTTCCCTCATGCAGTCATTTGCCTAAATGCCTTCTGAATCTTCATCAGAAAACTAATTTGAAGATGCAATGTGACGACGGTTTTTACGATATCCTGAAGAGTGTTCTCCATCCGAAAGCAGGGCAGATGAGAGTACAAAGGAAAAGGCTAAGTCGGGCTACATCCTTCTGCCCTCCCGCCCTGTGTGCCCGAGGCTGCACCTGCATCGAGGTGGGGGCTTCACGGCTAGCTGCTAGCTTACGTGTCATTACACTGGCTTGTCGGGGTAACTCGGAGTTAGATAAGACACTCCCAGAGACGAGAGTCCAACAGTCCTTTGATTCCAGTTTAATGAATGTTGTCCAATTTTTTTTATGTCTCTCTCTCTCTCTCTGTTGTCACAATAAGATTAAATCAGTGTTGACACTGAATGTCAGATAATCAGGCCAGCCGACGTACTGCACATAATGACTGTACTGAGCTTTCTGTCATTCTGGTAGGCCTCCTGTCATAGACGTCAGGACGGAGACCATTGCAGTAGTAAATCGCGCAGTGATTGCTCAGGACACATGTCATAACATCTGTATCCTCGCAGCTCGTTAGGTGGAGGGTTTTTCTGATGACAAAGTATATATTGTGAGTTAATGACATTGGTATTAACGGAGTTGAAAATGGTCTTCTGCACGCTCCAGTTGCCAAGAGTGCGGCAGAGGCAGGAGCCCGCGACCGCCACGCCAGGCACTATGATGGAAGGAGGCATGCAGCTGCTCAACCGCGACGGCCACAGCATCTCGCACAACTCAAAGCGCCACTACCACGACTCCTTTGTGTCCATGAACAGGATGCGACAGCGGGGGCTTCTGTGCGACATTGTGCTCCATGTCTCCAGCAAGGAAATCAAGGCGCACAAAGTGGTGCTCGCGTCCTGCAGCCCCTACTTCCATGCTATGTTTACCAGTAAGTGCGGCCCACAACCACCAACTTCACCCCCCAAACAAGCCTCCTGTTTTCACTTTGCTTTGTCCTTTTCATCCCTGAAATCCACGTTGCCCAGCATTTTGCACGCTTGGGTCAATAACATCAAACTGTGCATCATCTGCTCCGTGGAGTGGAGTCTGATGACCACTCGTGCAGTCAACACCACTTCCTGCTTTCAGCATCATCCCTTCCTTCCCCCTCTTCCCGTCTGAGGCACAGGTGGTTAGTGGTGATGTGGATCTCAGATTTCCTTTTGACAGTCAACCTCTATGAGGATAAAAACGTGCCTCGGGATTGGCTGGCGTTGAGACCCAGCCGCTTGTCCTCGTCTCATCTAACCCAGTCGCTAATTAGGTAGTTGTAATCGAAACAGCTGATCTTGAGTTGTCGTAGAAACGGAAACATCGCAACCCCTCTGCGAAAACTGTCGACATTATCTTGTAACTACCGGGAGATTGAACCTCTGACGATGTTCTTTCCCCCATGTTGAGGAAGAGTGTTCTGGACACTATGGATTCAGGAATTCCAAAAATCTCCACATTTTTATAACAACTGGCTTAACAGACGGCAACAAATGAGCTGTGCTTACATTTGGCCGCAGCTCTGTTTAGAGTAGCGGAGATACTATGTTTCTGCATGATGGAGGGAGGCAATTATAGTTTGACTGGTTACAACTTGTAAGAAAAGTAAGAGCTCCTATTCTGTGCTCGTCATGCAGACGAGATGTCGGAGAGTCGGCAGACCCATGTGACCCTACATGACATTGACCCCCAGGCTTTGGAGCAGCTGGTCCAGTACGCCTACACAGCAGAGATTGTAGTCGGGGAGGGCAACGTTCAGGTAAATTAGATGATCTCACATCTTTCTCATATGCAGATCAGAATCAAATCAGGCTATTTAGAGCGTTCGCGTTGGCGCCACAGACCTGGTGTGATTCCACCTGTAATTGCGTACATCCTAGACATTGCTTCCCGCGGCGAGTCTGCTGCAGCTCAACGGGGTGCGGGACGCCTGCTGTAAGTTCCTCCTCAGCCAGCTGGACCCCTCAAACTGCCTCGGAATCCGAGGCTTCGCTGACACGCACTCCTGCAGCGACCTGCTCAAGTCGGCGCACAAGTACGTTCTCCAGCACTTTGTGGAGGTTTCCAAGACAGAGGAGTTCATGCTGCTGCCACTAAAACAGGTATGCGTGACCATTGTGTGGTGTCCTGCTCAGCGGTGGTCGGTTGTGGCTTGTTCCTGGTTTGCGAGACACCGGGATTTGTTAAATGTCACACTAATGAATCTCATAGCGAGCCCTGTCTCACCAGACTTTAGCTAAACTATAAAATGGAAAACACACTGGGCCATGGATCCTGTCCTCATTATTAGGCACACCTAGCTACACTTTCACAGCCGCTTTACTTCTTAGAGAGCTAACAGCATTACTTGCTTTTCTGAGGTATTAAGAAGGGTTTCTTTTTTGGATATAATGGTTTATTGTCAACATATCCCGCCTACGATTTTAGCTGGTTCAATTTTGTGTTAATTCCCATGTTTTTTTTGTAAAATTGGTTTCACTATCTCAGACTGCATGCAAATACCCAGCAGGTGCTACGTTCCTCCTGCCAGGTTTTGATGTCAGAATTAAAATGGCAAATATTTGAAACTGATCCTTGTCAGGTCACAATGAATTTCAAAGTAACAAACAACTGCCAGCATCACTTTCCCATTATATTCTCACCCCTCTAAGGAACAATCCCCACAGCAGTGAGGAGATGGAGCTCCGTGAGCGTGCAACACTAAGCTCTGCTCTCTCTCTCTCTGTCTGTAGCCCTCAAAGCCCTGAGATTGAATCTGCAATGGGAGTGTGTGGGCACAGTTCACGAAAAACAGTGAAAGTTAAGCCGCAATGAAGGCAGATTAAAATAGACATTGGCTTTGTTTCTTATACTTCTGTCTGTATCTCTGCTTTGACTTACCAGCCCCATTTTGTATGAGGCTGCAAACCTGCACCAGATCTGTGTTTATGCACCGGCTGCCCGAAAGGACTCTGAGTTCAGAGCTGAAAGCTTTGCAGGTTGTTTGGAGGAGGTGGCGAGGCACGACAGGACCGTGGCTTGCCGGCGTCAGCGATGCTCCACAGATGTAGCGTCATACCTGACGAAAACAATAAAGGATTGAAAAATCCTAAATACCGCGTGTGCGGTGTTTACAGACATCTTAAGCATCTTAACACAGGATTCATGCATTATTCATTTTCTATACTACAGGGACAGTAAACAGAGTGGATTAGTGGAGGCTGTTCCTGGGAGGCTGCTAACTGTTGCCCTGATTTGACCAGGCAAGACAGCAACAGCAGCAGCAGCGGCAGCAGCAGCTGGCTGCTCTGGACCCACCCAGACCCGCCAGCTTTGGGTTGATCTGGGAACAGAGCCAGCCAGCCACTTAGACTGCAGCACTCACTGTTTTCACAGACACATGCATTTCACTTGGATAGATCATAGCAGCACTACGCAAATAGCAGAGCAGCGGAGCAGGCCTTAACGCGACACAAAAGCAGTCGCGCGTGAGTGCTCACGTGCCACGAAAAAGTTACCTGAAATGAGCTTGTTTCATAGAATGTTTCATTGATTTTATTTCATCTGACACGTGTATTTAGAAAGATAAACTGGAGCACTGCCCATCCCTGTCACGTAGACAGTCTAATGAAAAGCCATGTAAGGGAGAGACAAGAGAAGAAGGAAGAGAGGCAGCAGATCGGTAGACCGAGTCAGGTATGAAATATGTAATGCAGGAAGTAATCTTGTGTGGCCTACACAGTTTTACTTCCTGCGTTGCCATTTTTAGTCAGACAGCTTTCACCATCAGATCAAGTCAATAGTAACTGCATAACTCAAGGCTCAAGATCATTATCGTTGAAGGTGCAAGGAAATAAATGTTGCTTTTACCATTTTTAGAGTTTCATTATCTTTGTGCTTTTTTTCCCCCACTACATCCCAGGTTTTGGATTTGATCTCAAGTGACAATCTTAATGTCCCATCTGAGGAGGAAGTGTACCGCGCTGTGCTGAGCTGGGTGAAACACGATATAGATGGGCGCAGGCAGCACGTACCTTGGGTAAGACTCGCCTCACCCAAGATGATCTCTTAGCAAATAAATAGTTGCGCAAAAAAAAACTACCCAATGCATTTCGTTGTTCCACCGTTTTTCCCGACCCCCACCAACCATCCGCCGTCTTCCCGTCAGCTGATGAAGTGTGTGCGCTTGCCCCTCTTGAGGCGAGACTTCCTGATGAGCAACGTGGACACGGAGTTGCTTGTGCGTCATCACTCGGAGTGCAAGGACCTTCTCATCGAGGCTCTCAAGTATCACCTGATGCCGGAGCAGAGAGGAGTCCTCAGCAACAGCAGAACACGCCCAAGACGCTGTGAGGGCGCCAGCCCTGTGCTCTTTGCCGTCGGTCAGTGCGCAGCTTAAGGTCCCCGGCCACACATCCGTTTACATCAGCCTCCCATGTGACTAATAAAATGTATGAATGTCAGTATTTTGCAGCAGGACTAATTATCATGATATCATTAAACTAGATATTGTTGAGGGTATCTCAGGTAATGTCATTTAGCTTCTACATTTTAAAAGGTCAATTTAACAAACCCTTTGTGTCCACTTATTTGACTGTTAATCTTAATGAAATGAACTTGTTTCTCTGTCATATTCAGACTTGAAACTCTTTTCACTCAAATGTTGAATAATCTGTCCCTAGTCCAGTTTAAAAATGTAATAAGTCCACTGTTCACACACCTGAAGAACTGTTATAGTGTTTGTTTTGAGCAATTTAATCAAAGACATTGTGATATCTATCTTGTGATTCAATGTTTAATATCTATTGTAGCCCCGCATAGCTTAAAAATACAATTCAAGTGACAAAAGTCCCCTAAAATGTCTCATCTTGGCCAAAAATCTGTGTGCTTATGATTTTAATCTGTACGTATATTCACATATCACTGTAAGTTCTAACCATTTTTGTTGTTACTGTGTGTGTGTGTGTGTCTCAGGTGGTGGAAGCCTGTTTGCCATCCATGGAGACTGCGAGGCATATGATACCAGGACTGACCGCTGGCACATGGTGGCGTCCATGTCCACTCGGCGGGCACGAGTGGGCGTGGCAGCCATTGGGAACAGACTCTATGCTGTTGGCGGGTGAGTGACGAGAACCCCAACGACCGTTTGCTCAGTACATTGTGTCGTCCGTTACATCGGCACTGAATTGTGGCTTCAACTCATTGTGAATGCTATAAAGCTTTGGCAGATGGAGCATGTGGCTGTTTTACATGTAAAATTGTGCCTGAATGGTGGTTGTCCAAACAGCAGCAGCCTCATTCTTGTACTGTTTATACGTCTCCATGCATTTTCCTCCCTGTGGTTCCTCTTTGCTTTTGCTCTCAGAGGCCACTCAAGGCAGCACGCTGCCCATCCAGCATCCGCAAACAGAGCACTTCTCATTAATTTGTCCAAATCTCTGCAGTTATGACGGAACCTCAGACCTGGCGACTGTGGAGTCATATGACCCCATCACCAACTCCTGGCAACCAGAGGTTTCCATGGGAACGCGACGGAGCTGCTTGGGTGTAGCAGTCTTGCATGGACTGCTGTATGCTGCTGGAGGCTATGACGGAGCTTCCTGCCTCAATAGGTACACAGACTGAGATTATGCCGAACATTTTGCCATGTAGGCTAGACTCAGTGTGTTTTGTTGCAGTTTACCTAAATAGGGCAGTACTGCAGCAGTACTATTTAATACATTAAATACAAGTCTCCTCCTTTTGCTTGCAGTGCAGAACGTTACGACCCTCTGACCAGTACGTGGACCTCGATTGCGGCCATGAGCACCCGCAGGAGATACGTTCGAGTGGCAACTCTGGGTAACAGTTTAAATGATACTGTGGACATGCTGGTCGAAAACCAAAATGCGGGGAGGTTATGTTAACAAAAAACAAAAACCCTCATTTAATTAACAATGCACAAAGACTTGATGCCAGCAACTTGTTTCGAAAACATTTGAAGAGGGTCATGTTTCGCCCTCTGTTGCATCACTCCCTTTAACAACATTCTGGAAGCGTTTGGGAACTGAGGAGACCAGCTGATGTAATTTTGAGAGTGGAATGTTTTTCCAGTCTTGCTTGATCTAGGATTTCAGCCGCTCAACAGTTCAAGGTTCCTTTGCTGTATTTTATGTTTCATAACATGCCACCCATTTACACTGGGCGACAAATCTGGACTGCAGGCAGGTCAGCTTGGCATCCAGGCTCTTGTACTGCAGAGCCGTTCTGGTGTAATGTGCAGAATGCGGTTTGGCGACGTCTCGTTGAAATAAACAAGGCCTTCCCTCAAAGAGACGTTGCTACTTGACTGCATATGTTACTCCGAAACCAGCATTAATGGTGCCTTCGCGCATGTGTTCGAATGCCCCCCAACACTATCACAGATGCCTTAGAACAAGCCAGATGGTTCCTCTACAAACAGAATTTCAAATTTTGACACGTCAGACCACAGGACAGTTTCCCAGCTTCCCAAATTTCTAATTTTCAACATTTGAAATGTCGTACTTGTGTTATTTTCAATCAAAAATCGACTTCCAATATTTTGTTAATCACAACGTTCTGTTTCTATTTACATTTTACACAACAGCTCAACTTTTTTGAAAATGGGGCTGCAATGCATGTTTAATGTTCCACTGTTTATATTTTAATGAGGGAGTTTCCACCTCAGTATCCAACTGCTAATATTTACATTCTAAGTGTTTACTCCCTTTTCCCCTCCAGATGGCAGCTTGTATGCAGTGGGAGGTTACGACAGCTCCTCCCATCTTGCGACAGTGGAAAAATATGAGCCCCAGGTAAACTTTTATGCTTTTAAATTTACCACCAAAACAATCATTCCGACGGCAGGTTTAGATGCAACTGCATCCGAATGTGCCCCACGCCGTGTGCTGTGATTGCATGAACAGAGCAACACTTGGACAGCCATCGCCAACATGCTGAGTCGGCGCAGCAGCGCCGGCGTGGCCGTGCTGGACGGCATGCTGTACGTGGCAGGAGGCAACGATGGCACCAGCTGCCTGAACTCTGTGGAGCGGTTCAATCCCAAGACAAACACCTGGGAGGGAGTGGCCGCCATGAACATACGCAGGTTTGTTTGCATATTGAGTGATCTTGATCTTGGGGCCCTCAGACGGCACCGCGTTGAAAAATAGAAACGATTCTGTAGTGGACGTCAGTGCACAGGATCAGGAAGACTTCCAAAAAAACGGTATATAATTCAGAAACACCACCTTCTCTGGGCCGGAGCTCATTTTTGATGGACTGCGGTGAGGTCGAAAACTGTGGTGTAGTCTGAAACTCTTAAACTCTGTCTGGAAATCCTGGACAGAGAGTCCGCTAGGTTTAAGGGGAGAGGGATGTTCGCATCAAATTTAAAGACTTCCCCTCCAGGCATTCCTTAGGTGTTGCGTTCACCGGAAAAGGACGGATGCATAGACAGATGGACTGACAACCTATTACCGGCGTGGAAGCATAACAAAACCGGAGTTGTGTCCGTCGCGGACTGCAGCGAAAGCGTTGCTGTGATGTGATTCCTGTGTTCTGTGGAAAGTGTTAACTCCAGCCGCAGTGGGACCTGCAGGTCCTCCCGACTGCACAAACGTCAAGCGCATCCGTTTTTCACAACAGTCCTTCGTCCTCAGAGGAGGAAACTTATTACCAAAGCAGCCGCGCGCGCACAGAGAGAAAATGAACCGTACAAGATCCGCATCAAGCCATGAGATTTCAAGATGCAGCAGTCGGGGGTTTGTGGATGTGTCAGCCGATTCACATGCTCCCCAGCCCACTTGACAAACGCACACGCTCAGACCCACACTTGCTTGGTCGTGAGGAAGTATACTGTAGGAGCAGTTGGCGGTGCAGCCCATGAATAAACCATGGTGCGAGTCAGCTGTTTGGCTTTCAGTGCTTTTATTATCTGGTTACTGAGAGGCTCAATTTACAGTCCAAAACATGAGACTGCATTGGCCACTGAAGTAGCGCTGTTTAATGATGTGAAGAATACAGTTTCACCTTCACTGAAGAATTTTGCTACATGATGATGATGAATTCATTCAGTGTCTAATCATTGTGGAATTTCTATTTGATAGTTATGTGTTTTTATAGTATCAACAGGTTAAACTTTCACGCTATTAATCTGTTTCAAGATATCAACAACAATCAGTTTTGCAGGTGAAAAAAAAGCATTCACCATTGCTAGCAATAATAATAATAATGATGATAACTGGTTTCATTTATAAAACGCTTTACATTGGAAGGCAAATGTAATGCTACACAAAACAGATTTTAAAAGCAAGCATAAAACATATATTAAAAGTAACATTAAAAAGAAAGTAGCATAAGTGCTAAACAAAGAAGTTTTTTAACACGAGCATAAAATATATATTAAAAGAGAGTTAGCAGGCCTGTTAATGTTTTTTTTGTAATGGTCCATTGCTCCCTCTATTGTCATCCATTTGCAACTACCAAGATCCTGTAGCATTATGTCTAATTCACTGTGTAACAAGGGACCCATGCTTGTGTTCATTGTCAGTTTGTTTTACAATGTCTCCCTCCAGGAGCACTCATGACTTGGTGGCTATGGACGGCTGGCTGTATGCAGTGGGAGGCAATGATGGTAGTTCCAGTCTCAACTCCATCGAAAAGTACAACCCACGCAGCAACAAATGGGTTGCGGCCTCCTGCATGTTCACCCGGCGCAGCAGCGTGGGCGTGGCTGTGCTGGAGCTGCTGAACTTCCCACCGCCATCCTCGCCCACCCTCTCGGTTTCCTCCACCAGCCTTTGACACGGGGTCACCACTTGGTTGACCTCAGGCTCTGCTGCTACAGCCCGGGCTGGCTCTGGGAAGAGACGCAATTGTTCCGTTTGAGAAGAGGAGGAGGAGGAAGATACGGCAATGATCAAAAAAACGGTTGGCGAGCAGAAAGAGGGAAGGTGTGATTGAGGCGCCTGGCTTGGATGATATACAGCAACCCCCAGAAGTAGTGGCAACTTGATAAATACTGGCCAACCACCACATATGAAATATGAAGTATTGAACTTAAATTAATTCAGAGAATATAAATATCTAGTGAAAGAGTCTAGATATATTTTTAAGTTATTTCTTGATGTATAGTAGCTGTCAAGTCCTAATTGTTTCATTAAGTCATGTCAATTTTATTTGTGCAGCCTAGAATCACAGATCACATTGACTCAGTGGGCTTTGCAATCCGCACAGTGAACGACACCCTCTGTCCTTAGACCCTCAATTCAAATGAGGAAAAAAAAAAAAACTTAAAAAAAATAACCCCCACCATTTTAACAGGGGAAAAAAAAGGAAAAAAAAAACTCAGGAAGAGTCACAGAGGAGGGATCACTCTCCCAGGACCGACAGACGTGCAATAGATGTCGCATGTACAGGAATGACAGTGATAGATAAATATAAAACATAGTAAGAGTGTGATTGTAAGAACGGAGCTGAGTAGCATGAGGTGTCACCATGCTGCACCTACACCATATGAACTATTGTTGTTGTTGTTATTATTGTTTAATACCAGCCTCAGTTGACATCCTGGAGGAAGTAATTACATTTTATGCGTAATTACAGCACTGCTTTTACAGTGCTGTAATTACAGTTACAATTAATTACATTATTAATTACAGTTAATAATGTTTGTTTTGTGCAATAGAAGTCATACTCACCTTTTTTTGCCTTTTTTAAAAAAAAAAAAGGCAAAAAAAGGTAGATTTTTGTTTTTAGTTAACATTTCCTAAAATTATCATCTCATTTTGCCTCTTACCTTTTTTTTTTCTTTTCTTTTTTAAAATTGTTGTCTGGGTGTTTTTCGGCCAGGTTTTCCACTGATTCTGCTCTGTGTGCCCAGTGTGAACTCCACTGTTCAGCTCCACCACACAGTTTCCAGCCCCTTCTCTCCTCAAGGGTACAAAGGTATTCATGTGTGGTGCATGAAAGACGGCCAGTCTCTCCTCAAACCCCACTTTACTTTCCCGGCACTCTGGTGTTTGACACACTTATTGCAAAAAGACTTAAGCCTGTCATGTGTAATGTAAATGTTTTTGATGTTGTCCTCTGCAAGACTTAACTTTTCAGGGCGAGGGTTTTTTTTTTTTTTTAATATTATTTATTTATTCTTTGTTGTTTTTTTGTTTTTTTTTGCAATGAAGAAAGAAAAACAGCGTAAGTTTTTCTTTTGGGAATGTAGCTTTTGACAGGCTATAGCGTGCATGTTTACATGTTGACATCGACTCCTAACAGGAGGATAAAACGTGGTAGTGCTCCTATGCTACACTAGGTGGTAGTAACATGCAATGTTATAAATCCTTCCCTCACTGCAAGAGAGCATGGACGCCAGCACAGAGGAGCCAGGCCCTTCCCAGCTGTAAATTAGCGAAATCTGTTTTGTTTTGTTTTTTTATAAAAAAAAAAAATTATTTAGAAGCATATGTATTTATAAAGATGTGTAAATTCTAATATATTGAAAGATGCTTAGAGAAGGAAACATGACACCTATGCTATTTAAGAATGTTTTTGTGTGTGTGTGTGTCTGTGTGTGTGTGTGTGTGTGTGTGTGTGTGTGTGTGTGTGTGTGTGTG
>CAAKHG010015925.1:0-20414 GCA_901007715.1 Dactylopterus volitans | reverse complement strand
CCCTCACACACACACACACACACACACACACACACACACACACACACACACACACACACACACTCCTCCTCCCATCTTTTGTTCCAGCGCAGATACAAATGGGATTAATGAAGGTATAAATTACAGAGAGGCTAAATCCTGCTGAGTAATCCATTTGGCAAACATGCAAACAACAATGGGCATGCGGCGGCGGCGGCGACACACACACACACACACACACACACACACACACACACACACACACACACACACACACACACACACACAATCCCATTAGAGGTCTTTGCATGGGGAGGAGGGAATACTTGTGTATTTTCCTGCTGGTGACCAACTTGCTGCGACAGTGAAGCGCCACTCTTTTGATAGATCGTCCTCCAGTGTCCTCCTATCCTGAGATGGTTCAACATCCCTTTTATCCTCCGCCATCCCTTGTCTGTTGTGTTGACAGATGTGACACCCGAAGCCGCTTTAAATTGGTCCTCGCAGACGCGCTTCTGCTCCCGCTGCCCTCAACGGTGCAGACGAGGAAAAAGCGCAGAAGCTGGAAGCATCCTGGCGTGATCCAGGTACACAGGCAGAGGGAGCAGCTATTGAACCAAAAGATTAGATTTGGTGCTGGAAATCTTGACTCTCTCACACAAAAACCTTATTTACTTTGCAAGGCCATAGCTGAACGCGATTTGCCGGGAGGCGGGCCTGGGCCGCGCGTGAGAGGAAGTCGACCCTTTGTCTGATCACCAGGAGCAATGGAACATGACATATCTCTTTTGATAGATGAATTGTTGGCGATTATGGCTCCCGTGTTCCAAAGTGGTCCAGTGTGGTTGCTCTCTTAAAGTCTAATGGAGTGGCAACCTCATTCTAAAAGTCAAGCAAGCACCATTTCTCATCTTTGCGCTGGCGTCAGAGGCGCAACGCGATAGCTACGCGGCAGTGGGAAAGCACGGTGTCATCCGAGAAAAAGTTATATGCTCTGGGTTTTTTTGCGAACGGGCATGTCTCCGTAAGACATATTCACATAAAACACAAATGCGAAAAACTTCAGAGCAAAAGCTGCCTGGCCAAGCTGACAGTCTGTTAATATCCTCACAGAATTTACCTTCATCACAGATGTTGTGTTGCTCTCTTTTGATTGTTTGCAACATTATGCAAAAAAAAAAAAAAAAAAAAAAAATCCCTGAACTAAATTTCACTGAACCTGGCGGAGGGGTGGAGCATGAGCCATGTGAGGACCCATAAAACTTTGGGGCAGATTTGATTAACATTGAAAACAAAACAAAAACAAAAACAAAAAACAGCGCAGTTTTGTTATGTTTTTTTTTTTAGATTGGCCTTGATGGAGCTCTGCACCATATAAAAAGCCCTTCCAGTTATAATGTGAATCTAAATTTAATCTACATATCTGCCACACTACTCACAATACTCAACCCCTAAGCTTTTTTTTTTATCATTTTGAAAAGCAAAATGTACTGCATAAATTAAATTACTTTTGGTCCTTCGCTGGTAACCTTGATCAGCCATTTCGCAAATATAACAATGAGTCATAATATGTTGGTGTCTTGAGGTGTAAGAAGTATACCATGTCGTCACGTTGACCAAGCAAATACACACTCGGCACTTAAGAAACACCACAATCAATTCACAACGCAAACACTAAGACGTGCCAAAAACACTCAGACATTCAAACGCACGATTTACCTGCAACTCCTGCTGCTGCAGCTCATGAAAGCTCCACATTTATCCCAGCATACATCTGCGGGCTCTGAGGAGGGATGGGCAGTATTAATCAATGATAAATGATTGATTTTCTTAAGATTTTTTTTTTTTTTCTCAGATCACGTGGGATCAGGTCGATCTAAAATTCATAGCGCGTCTTTGAATCAATTCGAAGAATTTGACTCCATGGCAGCAAACAGATGAGGGCGCAACTATGGGGGCAGAAAAAAAAACAAAAACAGAACACTTAGAAGTAGAAATCAAAAGTAAATGTGAAGCTGTTTTGAGCTGCTGGACTGACGGTCACCAGGGGGCGATGGCGTCTCACCTCGGCTCCTCCTCAGCAACAACCAGGAGACTGGAGACGCTTCGGTGTCACCACCTTTGTGAGTTGCTCTGCGATTCGCCATCAGGATTCATTCAAGTTGCATTTTTGGGGGAAAACTGTCAGTCCCGACTAATACTCTTGATGAACACAATAATTTTATAGCACTGATTCTTTTCTTTTTTTTTTAAAAAATGTGTCTAAAAGTGGCTCAATAATGTCGTGGTACGCGGAATAATGTTAAACAGTCAGACTGCCTTGTTTGAGAGTATTGTTGTTGCTCTATATATTTCCTCTTTATGGTATTACGATTTCTTTCAGGAAAATCACGTTTTCTTTTATATTTTCAGCCACAGGGATTTTAAATTAAAAAAAAAAAACCCACAATTGATCAAACATATATTGTTGAATTTCCCATGGATTAAGGAAATTTCCAGCCCACCTGCCTTCAGTTATGTTCATAATTCCATGCTGTAACAGGCTTTTTTGTTTCCTAGTAGAAAACGCTGAGAAGACAAATAATGGAAAAAAAAAGAATAGATACCTGGCCAAATTTCACCAAATTTGATGGCAGAGTGAAGCATCATTAAATTTTTGGGAACTGATGCATTAAACTTGTAGAAAAGCTACATTAAGAAAATAATAATAAATATTGGCATTGGCAGAGGCCTACACTCTCCAAGCTTCCTTGTCTCAGTAGGATTATGTGCAAAAACTAATAGGCTATTTTTCATTTAACTTGTTGGAGGTGTGGAGCTTGGAAGAAGGGACAGCCCATTAAATTTGGGACAAAATCTAGACATTTTCACAAGGAGACATGGATCTCGGGCAGAGATATGCGATCTACAAAGTGCTCTGCTGGTTTATGCTCTGTCATAAAATTACCCCGTCTATAGATAGATAACGGGCGCATAATAGAAATTAGTTCATGTAACTTCTTCAAACAAGACAGAGCTGCGGGTGGAATGTTGATGGGTTTATCAGGAGGGATGAAGCACTAAAAGCTTCCAGCTGAGCAGAGGAGCTGAGAGGAAGGTGGCGAGCAAGTATGCAACAAGCGAGTCCATTCTGGATGCAATTAAAGTGCAACTACACTCCTGCACTGTTTCCCTGTATCACACATAAACTACTTACATGCACACGGTCGCACTCCGTCACCGTGACAGTTGCATTAGAATGAATGAGAATCTCCCGACCAATCGCTTTATAGCTTTATGGATCATCTGTCAGCCCAGCCATTAGACTGCCAACTTCTTGACATTTACCAACAAATTCATATTTCTCTCTCACTCACACACACACACACAGACACACACACACACACACGAGAGAGAGGCACACACTCACTCACCCTGTCGGTCCTCACTGTTGCAGGAGTACAAGCACACGGACACACACTGAATGCTTGTTGACATTTGCCAGCTCTACACATTTTTCTGTGAGGCATTTCCAAATGAGGGACAGGAGATAGATCCCTGTGTCTTAAGACAGATTGATTTGTTCCAACCGTAAAACTTGTTTCGCAGCCTCCAAAGATGTTCTCCTCCGACGGCGGCGTGCTCACACAGATCCGATCCGGGCGTTAAGCATTTACTCGCGCTCTCTTGTTAGCCTCATCTCCGCTGTGTCTGTGTGTGTGTGTGTGTGTGTGTGTGTATGATGGATGTTAGATGAGCAGGCCAAACCGCTGACAGCTAGCTTGAAAGATTAGCAAGACATCAAGATGTAGCTACGTGATGTATTTTAAATTAGTTAATCTATGAAATGACGGAAATTCTTACTGGGACGCAACTGTGAGATCAGTCTGGGAAGATCACTGCCAGTTAGAAAAAATAAAACATTGTGGATCAAGTTGATGAAAGGGTCAACTTGGAATGTAATGATCAGGAGTTGTTTTTTTTCCCACTGAATAATCTGTAGCTTTTGTAGCCTGAAAGGCCAAATAAGATCTGAATGCATGTTTGCGTACATGGATTCTATTAAACTTCTCATCATACTAAGGTCAAGGTAACTGTGACCTCCAATCTGTCATTGTTTTGTGAGCACAATATCTCATGAGTGCATTGGGGAAACGTTGCAGGCCCGAGGACGATCTGATTAGATTTTGGTGGTCAAAGGTCAAGGTCACTGTGACTTAAAGTCTCTGCATGCATCATGAACGTGATATCTCAAAGTTTTCAAATTTTGGCAACTTGAGCTCAGGGATGAAGGATGAAGTGATTAGATTTTGAAGGTAAGAGGTAGAAACGCAAAGTTCATGCAAACTGACAAAACACAATTTGGCCACAGCTCTCGATGTTTTATACACGGATTATAACAAACTTCTACACAAATGTCTAAGAGGATAATGACATTTATATCGAAAAAGGTCAAATGTAAGCGTGAATGAGATACATCCCATTTTTGAGAAAATTTATAGATGCTTGGTGGCTGTTTCTTGCATAGATGTCATGACGGGTACAAGGATAAATTAATTCGAGTTCGGTGGTCAAGGTCATTGTAACGTCACAAACCACATATTTAGGCATAGGTCATTCACTGATTATGACAACATTTTCGACAAATATCTAATTAAATACAATTGACCCAAAATCTTAACTACACATATAAGCCCACACATTGATGTTAAGTGCAGCTTTTCTTGCTTATCTACCGATGTGCCTATGCATGCTAAACCAGCTTATTTAGGTAAGACAGGTTTGACACAAAAAAGTCTGAGAAAACCCATTTAACTAAGTTATTTCCCCTTGGGGATCAATAAAGTAGTCGGATGATTCTGATTCTGATTCTGATTAAGCATCCCTGTTATACTCATTTACCTGGGGAAAGTGACAATGTTTGTGTAGGCCCTTGTGTAGGCCAGAAAAAAGAATAACTACAGAAACACAATGCTTACCACATAAATAAACATCTGCAAAAACTGTGGTAATAAAGGAGAAAAAAATCCTTTAAATTTTAGGCTCTGGAAGTTCTAAACAAGTAAATCACGCCAACCGAAAAAACAAACCCAGCAACATCGAGGAACTCCAGCCTCCTCTATCATATCAGCTGGGACCTACTAAGAGATATCGATTCATGTTTGATAATCAATTATCCCACCGGACACCAGCACAAAGTGGTCTGCAAAATATCTGAATACATAGAACTGAATAGCAAAACATACCAAAGACATTAGGCAAGTACTTTTTTTGAAAGGCAGTTAAAATAGAATTGCATATTGACAAACAAATAAACACCCCTACCCTACCTGGCGCCACCACCACCCCCGGCCCCCCATGTCTCTGCAGTTTAAACAAGGGAGCGCATACAAAGCAGAGGTGAAATGCTTGTTCCTCTTGATGAAATAACAAATAACAGCCCCTGCGTCTGATTTACAAACACATCTCGTGTGCTTTGGTACACTATGTCCCGCAAAAAAGAGAAGAAAAAAAAATAATATTACCAATTTGGGATAGATAATCTTCAGTGTGTCAGGATGATTCTGCATTTTGCCATTATCGCAAGGCGAACTCATGACCTCTTCCATTCATTTCACACTAATGCCAGCCATTAATAGACCTGGAATACATGAAGATGGAGATTCAATCAACTGTAAATGAAACAATTTGTTCAGGAGATTAATAACAGCCTCATCTTGGAGAGACTTCTAAAGTGAAAGTATAAACTGATCAGCCATAACATAATACTGCATATTTACCGTAGAATATAATACAACAACCCTGCAATAAATTCTCCCCTCAGGAGTTTTGTGTTGAATCTGTTTGAGAGAAGCGTTGACATATTTTAATGACTGTTTTTGGGGCTATAATTTGTGATGCTGTTGAACTGCACTGGGTGATACTTACAGGTGTCCCTAAAATTTCGCTAATTCTATTAATATGCATTAGGGTGACCAAAATAGACAATGTACTGGGTTATACTGAGAGATGTCCCTAATGTTTGGGTCCCCTTAATGCATATGAGTCCCAAGAACAATCATTAAAATGTGTCAACAACTCTCTCACACCGATTAAATAAAAATTTCTCCTTTACTGCAGGGCTGTTGCATTATATTCAATGGTGAACATGCGGTGGTTTTAATGTTATGGCTGATCGGTGTATGTTGGTGTACAAGATCAAGGCCACCAAAAATGACAATAATAAAAAACTATTAATGACAAATACGGATAGAAAGTTCTGAATACATGCACTTGGCTGGTCTCTGTAACAAGCTGGCATATCTGCCAGATGAGAAGTCAAACATCTAGTGACACACAACCCCATTATCAGGCTTCCGGTGAGGATCTTTTCAGTCCTCTGAATCAGTTGGAGCGGCATGTCTAAACCAAGTGGCCCAAATCATCTCAACTTCTTCAAAAGGGATGTGACTCGTCGGGGCACTTCCCAATTCCTCGGGTGTCCATGGAAACAAGAGGTGAGGTCTGCAGAGGTTGGGACCGACGGGAACCGGGGGCCGAGAGGACGGGAGGTCGTGTGTGAAAGGCTCAGGGGGTCAGTGGTGAGTGTCCACACAGACCAACACACTCAAGGCACATGCAGAGTAATGAGTGTAAGGTATTAATAGAAGTGTATGGACCAGGCTTGCTTTGGGCTAATGAGGCCCCTGGGTTATCAGGGATTCACAGCAATATGACACTTCCTTTTGCTGTGTGAGCGGGTGAGAGCGGCTTGACACATTCAAGTTCAAAACTTTCGCTTCCACTCACAGAATCACACCTGCTGTAAAGTCGCTCATTAAACAATTTCACCCTCGCGATATTACAGCTCTAATCTGACCCCCGCGCCTTTGGCCATCACCTTTTAGTCACACTAATGACATGGGTGGCAGAGTTAGCGAGTCTTTCCACTACTTTGATCCAGGATGAGATATTTTAACAGTTGTTAAACGGATTAGACATAGTTTTCCACTCACCCTTTCATTAGGTCATTCAACCAGTGAAGCAACGCCACATCTACCAAACTTCTGCGCAGGTTGTGCGCTCTCGTCAGCGTACCATGAAGCAACCTCCTGACTTTTCCTTTTGTCGTTCAAGGGCCCCTCAGAATCATCTGACTTGCTGCCATCACCAGGTCGGACTCGTCTGGTTTAAGATTCGTTAACTGCGAGGCTAACAAGGTTCCCATCATTCTCCACTGACGTATGCTAACATGCCAAAGTAGGTTGGTGAACATCAGAGAGTGGAGTTAGCCGTTTTAGCTGTTTTCCCTTTGTAAAAACTCTAACTAGCTTACTAGCTAGCTAAATGTTACTACAGTTGCTGTTTTAGCACTGGAAAGCACGCTTTTAGCTTTGAGCAAATAGTGATGGAGATTTATTATGTCGCCTATGTCTGCGGCGTTAAATGGACACAATTTGTGCGTAAGTTAGCATTGACTTTGTGAGCATGTTAGCACCTGCCCCAAAGCAGTGCACTGCTGTATAATGAAGTATTTTGGATAGTTCAAAAGTCACCTCAAAATTATATGGTTGTGTAGTTCCAACAGGGGTGGGTGACAGCTTTGTTCAGAAGGCCATAGTGACTTAGATAAGGTAGCAAAAAAAGGTGTTTGTTTTTTTTAAGCTGTACATGTTAAAGTAAAAATGAATATGACATACAACAATCCAATTAATATAGCAGCAACTTTTAAATGAGCCTATGTTGACAATTGCCAACACATTGTAATGTGTTATTAACGTAGACTTAAGGGAGACTGTTATACATTTAATATAATTTAATATCCCTCATTTAAATGCAAAATTGAACCTTTGAGTGAAGAAATATGAATGTGGACAGACGTTAATTCAAATATAATCAGCTTCATGAATATATGAACTCAACTGAAATAGTAATTTTCTCTTCCGTTATTACTTGTTAAACGGTGTGAGTTTTTACTCATGAAGGCAAACGCAAATCTGAACGTCACCGAGGTACTGACCTGCATCACTGGATGAAGAAAAGATCAGGCTCATATTCATTCCCTCTAAACTAATACTTAACATGTGAATACATTCTTAGTGTAAGACTCAGACACTGACCTTGAGATTGATTCATTTCACGATTATTCAGAGACGGGGGCAGGGCCATTTGTTTCCCACGTGTGTTTTCTAGCTGTTAGCGGTTTATAAACTGTGTCATTGTTGTTTCTTGCACTGTTGGCCTCGGACATTCTTCCATCGTTACCACTTTGATGGGCATGATGTTATTAGAATCAACAGAAATGATGGCCCAAGGACAACTGATGAAATGTTTTACCCCTCACACATCTAAAAGCATGTTTACGCCTCGTCGCGGTACCACAAGAGGTACGGTGGCGCCGTGTGAAACAGTCCCGCACACAGTCAAGAGCGTGTCGGGGCCACACACACACACACACACACACGCACCAGCGGACCTTCAAACAGTCAAGTGCTGGATGTTCAGGCACATACAGTGCACAAGGTTGAAGCTGTAAAGCCACATCAGCATGCAGGGACATGCTGCACGTGTGGTGCCTGTAAAGCACTTTGGGACATGTTCTCTGATCCATGACAGAGTGAAGGGCTGAGAGCAAAAAGGGGGATGTGGGGGAGTAGAGCATGAACAAGAGCTGCAGACAAAGAGAGTTTGTGTGTGTGTTTACAAGTATGCGTGTGCGCGTGTGTGTTTGTGTGTGAGTGTGTGTGCAACTGTGACGCCACAAAATCTTCATGAGCCTCCTTGGTTGCTGCAGCGGCGTCACTTTTAATTGAATGTGCGATGTTTTAGCAGTTTGTCATTTGCTAAAACTCGATGCAGCTATTTTTAAAACGGCGTCTCAAAGGTCAGCGAGAATTACATTATCACCTGACTGCTGTCGGCTCGAACTCCAGCAAGTGTTTTTTTTCGCGACTTTCTGCACCAGTTTGTTTGTTTTACAGCGTGCAGATTTACCACTCTGGTTCACTCCCACAGCTCTGATCAGTGGTGGGGGGGTTCTTTCTTTTTCTCCTTTTATCAAAAAAGGTGTATATAGCAGCTTTGGAGTTGGATATTTTATCCAGGAGGTGGTGGAAACTCAAAAAAAAAAAGAGCCAACATTGTTCCAAAAATGGTTGTTGCTCCATGTCTCCTGGATGTGAATAAAAGGGTGAGTTTTTGCTTGTCACCACATAAACCATGTACGGTTATTATAATTTATTTTTTTAAAAGCCATTGTTTCTGTTTTTGTTTGCGACAGTCTAACAGTTAATATAAAGTGGTTTAATGTGGTCGGAGACGTGCTCGGCGAGAGTGTGAAAAGGGCAGACGCGGAGACGCATAAATATTTTTGACTGCATCTGCTTGCAGCGGCCCAAGTTCGTATGGCAACATTCATTATACAGTATAAGCCCTTTCTTCCCGTCACATTCATTGCAAAAAGAGGCACAGCTGGTAGCTTTTAAAGTTTAACTGTACATAATAACTTTGACAACCAGAATTTTTCCAAGACTGATCGCAGAGCAGTTTAACGGTGCAAATGTGCTGTCACAGTTTTGCGCTCTCCATGTCGAGAGGGATCTCCTCGTTCCACCGTCTCATCTTGGCTGCATCGCCGCCGCTCCCGTCCCAAATGCTACTGTTCTCAAGATAATTACCGCTGATTTGTATGCATTTCTCAAACATCATGTTGCTTATTAATTAAAAGTTTGGCGCAGTTCCAGGGTTTGTCCGCGGGGGGATAAGACCAACTCGCTTAAAGAAACGCACATAAAACGGGCGACGTGGAGTTTAATTTGTTTGTAGAAGTAAATCCCATGAATGAATTAAAATAAAAGTAATTTCTATATCAGTGGTGAAGTGGAGGTGCGGTTATTGGTGGAACAGAGGCTGTGTGGGTTTATTTGTGTGTCACAACAGGAGAGGGAAGAGGGGGAAAAAAAAAATTCAGACAGACCCCTGGAGCAGCTGTTGTCCCCAGCGTGAACAATGTTTATCACACACACACACACACACGCACGCACGCACATGCACACACACTCACACTGCCTGATTTCACATCCTCTCTGCCCTTTGTGTGTGTTTCAACTCTGTGCTCTTAAGTTAAAGTGGATGCACAACTCATGAATAGAAACACACTTTGTCGGGCTTACGCAACCCCACAGAAAATCAGAATCAAAGGTTTTGTTTGTTGAGAGTCAGATGTAAAAAAATAAAAAAAAAAATAAAGAAGAAAAAAAAAATCTTAAGTGCCCGTCAGGGTGATTCAGAGAAATGTCAGCACCTGTGGTCGGGTTAATCACTGAGAGTAAAATAAGGGCGGTAGTGCGTCTCCACACCTGCATAAATTCAAACAACATCTGCTCCCAGCTCCTGATCAGACCCACTCTCACCTCCACTACAGCTCATTTAAAGTCCAGACGGGCCGAGCTCGCTCGCAGGGACCCCGCCTGCCTCTCCGCCGCCACAAGCACATTCACCAGATGTCTTTATCTAAAGGGGGAAAAAAAAAATAAAAAAAATCGCCTTATCTCTCATATCATCCTCTTTAACCCTTGCCTTTCTTTTTCACCTCATGTCTGCGATTTTCCCCTCTGTCCTCCCTCGCTTCTCCCGGGGGGGGGTGATACAGACAGATGCGCAGCCTTGTCCTTCCTCCACACACACACACACACACACACACACACACACACACACACACAACAAATGCATTTCTGACCTCGTTTCTCCAAGGAAGCTGGTTTAACACAGGCGATGAAAAGGCAACAGCTGTACGGTATGAACTCACACACACAGCGAGACGAGGAGATCCTTTTTTTTATTTTTTTCTTATTTTTTTTTTTTTTATTCTTCAAATTGCTCCGTGTAGCAACATTTTAGACACGGTCATCCAAAGCCTTAAGGGTCTCACGGGCATAGCAAGCTGTGGGGACTTTTCTCTTTACAGTCAGTCTGAGCAGCTGTTGGAGTGAAACGGATTTATTAGTAAAAAGAAAAAAAATTGCCAATGAAAAGATGAAACAGGTGACCAGTGTTTTCTTCTCATCGTTTATTCACTGCTCTTCTTCGTCAGCAATAACAACCATAAAAACCTGCATGTGCAAGACAAGCTTCGAATAATCTGATATGTTTTTAGCGACAGTTTGTCCCAAGTGTTGAAGAAGCATCGTATCAAATGCCCATATGACTAAGACACACACACGCACACGCATGACTACAGGCTTGCGTTTGTTTCTACGTATGCAAAAACACATTTCGCGTGGCCCGAGTATTGTGGGACATTTTTGGCCCAAAAAGGGGGACAGAAAGGTCCCACGAGGCTCAACGTAACAGGAGCTCATTGGGAGTTCAAATTCTTGGCCCTTTTTTCAGACCACAGTAAAATTCATAATTTGACATAAACACTTAAAATGATGAACCTTGTCTGGTAAAAGGTTTCTGAGAGCAGCAGCAAAGGTTTGAAACACCATTGGTTTGCAAATTTCTGTTTTAGAATATAAAGCACTTGTTCATGAATCAACATAAAAAACGTTTTTGGTTTTTTTTGGAATGAATCATCAGAACTTTGTTCACTTGTCAAATTCATTCAGGTGGAGCGCAAAATAGGCTTTGCAGATGCCAGCAAGTCTGATAAAATGGTAGCATGCAATTCAAAAGTATTAAAAAAACAGCTGAAAAACATTTCAGTGACTCTCATAGGTCCTTATCAATAAAAGTAAATCGTTGTGCTACAGTGGAAGTTTACTTCAGGAAATAGGCATTTATGCCACAGCTTTCATGAATTCCATGGCCCCGAAAGCTGCAATTAGTGTTATACATCAACATCTCCGCCATCCGTTATTATTTCTTTTTCATCTTGACTGATTTGATTCATGCCAACTGTTAACCTTCAATCATTTTTTTTTTTTTTTCATGTGAGGCTTCTGGAAGAATGAAGCCAGTGCAGGTGTTGGTGTAGGTGTCCGACTGTGAAAGTGAGGGGGAGAGGAAGGATAAAAAAAATAAAAATAAATTAAAAAATTAAAAAAAGATGGGAGATGATGTCTTAAGAACGCCAAGAGCCAGGGGCAGGAATTAAATCCTCATTAAGATCTGGCACCACCACCACCACCGCTCTCTGTGTGAGAGTACGTGTGTGTGTGTGTGTGTGTGTGTGTGTGTGTGTGTGTGTGTGTGTGTGTGTGTGTGTGTGTGTGTGTGTCTAAGTCCATGTGTCCACAAATACGACTCTCAGCTAATGTTTGAAGATCACAAACCACCACCCATCAGTAGATTCACCATTAAGCATCAATGCAAGGGGGAAAGAAAAAAAAAAATCACATGCAAAAAGATAAAAGATTCATATGAGTCACTGGTACGGAAAGCGTGTTTGAAGAACAGCCAGCATAAAGTGTAACAAGAACAAGGTACAGATACATGTCAACCATTCACATCGCGACAGAAAATAATCTGAGTTCTGAGTGGAGTGAACTGGCATGAGCCGAAACCTTTAACCTCCGACCTACTTCACATAGTCCTGTTAGTCCAAATACTGACCGCAGATACCGAATTATTACAAATGACAAATAACAGAATCATTCAAAACATATGAAAAGGCCTTAACATTCATTATGGCTTCCTTCGGTTACTTTAAATACAAAATGAAGTGGGTTCAATCAAAAGGTTTACCCCGTTAAATAAATGAGCCTACAATCAGATTGTGGCTGTTAAAATGCATACGCGGGCAATGAGAGCACCAAAAACAAAATGTAAGAAGAGAACATGTCCGGAGAGCTGCGAGGAGTGGGGGGGGGAAACAAAAAAAACTGACCTCTGTAAAAGCTTACATTTTTCCACTACCTTGCTCACCACACACACGCACACACGAAACATACATTCAATTATAAATGACAAGACTGGATGTCTGAATCGCTCACGTAATGACCAGCTAACCGTTGCCCAGGCTTGGCGGCGCCTCGCCGATTCACCGTCTGTCCGATCAAACGACCAATTGATTAATCGCCGGTCGACTGATATTTTTCTGAAGAATGCATGGATCTAAACTGGCCGCGTGAGTGACAGGATTGGATTGTTGGTGTTTACGCTCAGGCTGCCTGAAGCTGTGCCGGAGCTCTCTGGGCTCGTAACAGTGCGTATGCAGCCAAACTGACCGTAAAACCTGGTCATTCCCCTCTGCTGCTCACCGTTGACGAGATAAACCGTCGTGAGCCGCGACTGCACGCGCAGCCGAGCTCGACCGCTCCCAATCTGCACCAATCCGCAATCCTCGCGCTTCTACGGCCGGCTGTTAAGAGACGCGACACGTCCTCCATTAATCTGGTGATAAAGGGAGTGGAAGGGAGCGGAGTGTTGTGACTGCCGTGAAGTTGTGTTAACAGATGCAGCTGGACTACACGCTAGTAAAAGCTGATAAATATTTCAGGATATAAGTCGACACACACAGCACACATACATTGCTGTTTGTAGAAACTCCTGTGTTCCTGACATATGTACATACCTCGGTGGGAAACAGCCTGTATTATTAATATTCCACTCCCAGGTTATGAAACTCCGTGATTACTCAGATTCCCCACCTTAATGTAGCAGTAAGATATTTTAAGCACAGTTATAGATGCTGAAGAGGGATCTGATGTTGAGGAGAAGTGAGTACATGTACTGGAGCTCGGTTGACGGCTGTTCAGGGTGGATGTCGGCACAAACCTGGTAAATATTTCAAGAATGTAAAAGTACTGGTGTCTTCCCCGTATTTATTCTACAGCGGTGGGCAACAGCAGCTTGAAAACTGCAATAGAAAATATGAAATTAACATTTAAAATATGTGTAATTCAATGCCTCTGCAAAAGATCAATTGCTCGGAGCTGCTTTCTGCATGCCTGTTATATGTAATATTTATATTTTGGGCAGCAACAGCTCCTGTTGTGTTAAAACTCTGGTGCAAAATGTAACTCTCTAACACCCGAAGTAAAGCAATTAATACCACTGGCTGGCAAAAACCTCTCCCTCCATCACTCCCTCTTTCTCACATTTCTCTCCTGCCTCCCTTCTCCACTCACAACTGGAAGCTTTCAGCAGAAAACGCTGCTCTTTAATAATTTGTATTCATGTGTCATCGTGCTGGCTACGGGCACTTTTGGCTTTCAGATATGGCTGCTGATCCAACAAGTGCACTAAAAAAAAAAGCCAAAAACGCACACACAACTGAAATCCACTGAAACTGGAGTGACAGCCTGAAGGCGAGCGGTCACAAAAATAAATAGCAGGACAGGAAACACAGCGAGACATGCGCGCAAAATGGTACAATGGTAACATGTTAGCAGCAACCTGAAAAAGCAAGATGTTTTAGTCTTACTTCTGGCATGCACGTCTGGCATGCACGCTCAAAAACACACAAACACACACGCACAAACAGACACACACCCTGAGGCTGACTACTTGTTAACATATGTTCATTGTGGTTGACTGGCAACAACCTGTTTGGCATCAAGATAACTGACCTCCTCCTGCTTTGCTCCATCATTTCCTCTGAGAGACGAACTTGAAGACTTCAAAGTCTGTTTGTATGTTTGTACATAATCCATCTGAAGAGAAGATGGGGTTTGCTGTGACCATGGGTCAGTGTGTGTGTGTGTGTGTGTGTGTGTGTGTGTGTGTGTGTGTGTGTGTGTGTGTGTGTGTGTGTGCGTCTGTGTGTGTGTGTGCGTGCATGTCTAGCAGACCCACTGCCATGTCAGAACAGCTGTAGTAATACTTCAGGTCCCCAGTCCATGGCTGTCTGAGCCACAGCAAACACGGCTGCCCCGAGCGTAGCGGACAGCCCCCATACCGCCATCTTCATCATCCTGTTCCCCTTCCCCCACAGTTGGCCTTGGTCCCGGGGCAAAGCTGCTTCCAGGCCTGAGTGTCGAGAGGCTACGAGCACAGAACAAGAGGAAGGAGGACGGGTAAGACTGCGAGGAGCGGAGACATGGAGGGGTTAAGAGGCTCCACAGAGCTCCGAGCGGAACCAAAGTTTCAAGCTGCATCTTGTTACTGGGTCGGAAAATAAAAAGGGGGTCAAAGAATGTCAAAACACTAGGAGCAAAGACAAGGAGGCAGAAAAGGCATCACAACACATTAAACCCATATTCAATTATTTTTTGGCAACTTGGGGGCAGCAGACACAAGCTATGAACACAACACCGACAAATCATCACCTACCAAGCAAACCTGTTAGCGACAAGTTTTTCTGAGTAAAAGTCCAATATTTACTCTCATTTAGCTGTTATTTTTTAACTACACTAGTAGTCTCATGTCGCCAAAGCCTATGGGACGCTACCATGCAAAGACACTCTGAACTACACTTATACACTGTTTCACTGCAGCAGGTGAAGGTGGTGAGCTAAAACAAACGGTTTAGCTGCTCTTTAACAAAGTAAACGAGAAGGCAGTTGTCAAACTCATTAATATTCATTAATAATGAGCTCGAGATCAAATGTTGTCGCATGCAAAGACTTAACTTGAGAGTCACGCTGGGTATGTGCATGTATCATTTCCTGTAAGTCCCTCGTGCCATATGCAAAAACCCAAACAAGCAAATGATCAAAAGATTGAAATCGCAGATGAAAGCAGCCAAAGCGAATCTCCTCGGTAAAGTGGTGAAGATGGCTGCGCACACAGAAGCGCGGTGCTACAGGAAAAGTTGTGATTTACTCTAGCTGCTTTTAGACTGTAAAGTTCAGGCATACTTGGCCGCGACCTCCTCAATATCAGCATCATGTGCAAGTACCTCATGTTTGAGGACCAACAGGTGCCAGTGAAGATCACCGGGACCTGTGTGGGCTACCAGGGACGTGGGACCTCAGAGAGAATTGGTACAGAAGCAAGGAAAGCGAGTCTGGCTGCAAGCTGAACTCAAACCTTTACCGCACAAGCTACAGCTCCCGCCCATCCAGCACAATTGCTGTCCAACAAGCTGGACAAGCTGAGACTGAGCGTAGGGTCACAGCACTGAGCCGAAACACTGCTGACGCTGCTGTGGAACTAGCATGCCATTGGCTACTCTGACATCCCACGCTGGCGAGGAAGATGAGAAGTTTTGCATGTATCGGAAATTTTGTTGTGCAGTTGTCTCGCAAAGCAGGACTACATCAATAAGGTTCCTCATGTCTTATGGCTGGACTTCGCCTCAGACACAGGAGGGAGCTGTGTGTAGAGCCGCAGATCTTTGACGCTACAGTGACTCAATATCGCCTCTTGAGATATTACAGATGAAATCAACGGTCTCAAGCTTACTCGGATTTTTGCATTAAGATCTTTAATGAAACTTGGGTCTCAGCTTTGATCAGCAAATGGAGTTTGTATAGTTGGAATTTGAATTAAGATTAGTTGGCCAAACTAATTATCAGACAGTTAAGTATTAACTTCCACACTGAAAAAAAAATTACAATATAAAGAACAAATGAGGGCATCTTCAAACACTGAAGAGCCAGAGCTGAAAGAATGTCAGCAATTAATAGCGTCAGACAATTACAAAAACAAAAAAATCTTTAAAGTCTACTAATCAATACAAAATACTAGTTTAACATTCAGACGCCACTGACTCCCTTTGTCTGCCCAATGAAATCAGGAGGCATTGTGGATCAACCCTTTGTCTATCTCTCATGCATTTCATCTTGGAAGCCGTTTATTGAATTTTGATTAAACTGCAGGGAATAATGTGCATCAGTTTTAATAATACACTGTTTGGCCTAAGGGGAATGCCGCAGCATATTTTTGATTGCCTGTACATCACAGACAATATATCAGACACACCTGATCAGATTTCAACAAAAACCTACGGGAATAATGCATCTCTTTGTTCTGTTCTGGCATATTTAAATGTGCACCTGATTGCTCTGATGGGGGTGCTACAACATTTGTTTACTTGTTATTGATTGGCCTAAAGGGGGGCAGAGTTTGTCGGGGATGACATATTTAATGTTGCCTTGTTTTGAAGAGCTCTCATGTAAAGCATCAAAGCAGTAAAGAGTTCTCATAAAGCATCAAATGACTGAGAGGAACTGTGGCTCTGACGATTGGTTGGGTAGAAGTGTTTGTTCTCACAGCTGATAGTACATTTTCTCCCACTTCAAAGAGTTTCAAACAAGATTTCACAATTTCTCAAGTAATCAAAAAAAAATGCCTTATAGCTTTAAAAGCCATATACTATCTAAAAAAGAACTGGATGAAGCCTGCATGCTCTCACCCTTTGGTTGTCCTTCAGGGCACTTTTCCTTTTGGCCATCACCCTGTTACATCCAGAGGTGACCACATTCGAAAGGTTGGAGCTGCACGGGAGCACCTGATTAAGCCTGTTTTGGTAGCGGTTTGTCAATCACAGGGTAGCCGCGCCCCAACGTATACTCTGCTTCATCAGCTATTTCGTTCTAAATGGGACGAAATATATTGGAGAAGATTTGAAACTAGTGATTGAGACCATTAACCCATAAACTGAGGTAATTAATCGATTGAGAAGTAGGCTCATACCTCTTTAAAATCTTTTTGCAATCGCAGCTGACCATTAGAAGCAATGCAGCTTTATGGCACTTTCACATTGGCTTCAGACCCACAGGGTACAGTAGATCCATTTCTGTTGCAAAATCTATGCTAACTACGACATTGGATATGTTGTACCTTGTCTGGAGGTGGTGGAGCCCTGGGCCTTGGTGAGGCGTTGGAGTACTGAGTCGGGCCTCTGATCGAGGGTGGAGAGCTGAAACGCCTTGAAGGTGCTGATGGACAGACTAAAGAGAAACACAAGAGACGGAGGAGTATGGAGAGTTAGTCAGTGATGGAGGCAAGAGTCAGATCGCGGATGAAATATGGAAGGATAGATGACGACAGGTGAGGGAAAGACTGAGAGGCAATTTGAAACAAAACTGCTAACTCAGTTGCTCCTGTCTCTAAGAAGTAATGCATGACCGGACATCATTGTCTTTCAGTATCTGTCAGTCAAGGCCTCTTGTCAGTGATGTCACTTCCTCCCCTGAACAATGACTGTAACACTGAAGGACACTCGCTGGCACAGAGAGACAGGTGCTCTATGGATACACAGAATGTAAAAGTGGCCTCAGTAAAAGTCTGGGTGTGCTTTCGCTGAGAAAACTGCATCGCACCATCTACAGTCAATATACGCCGCATCCAAATATTTGAAGTATCAATGGCTGTCCACTCACCTCTTGCGAGACTGCAGCGCTGCTCGTTTAGCCAGGAAAGAAGGGGGGTACTGGTCAAACAGCTTCTGGGACCGGCCAATCAGTAGTTCATAAGGGAGGTCTTGGGGGATACGAGAAAGGAGATGGTGGACCATGGCCATGTCACATTCTGTCTGCTTCACTTCCTTCTCTCTGTGCAACACAATCTGACAAAGGGTGGAGCAAAAGGTTAAAACCCTGAGGTTGTTCACAGAGGTCAAACATCATACTACAACGCAAAGAATCTGTGCGTGCTTGTGTGTGTGTTTGTTCTTTGATGTTGTTAAGAACCGTTCATCTAATCTCCTTCATGCATGACAGGTATCCCAAGCCAGTGCAGTGTCAGCTCCCTTTACCATAAAGGTCAGAATATGAGTGCAGTCCGAAATCAAGGGAGAGGCTGGTTTGACTACAGATTTGCAAATGACTGCTACCATTCAGTAGCACTCTCTGAATTCAGATAAATTTATTTCAACAAATCCGCCATCTTTATTCACATTTCATCAGACCAATGCCCATTCTCATCGCAAGTTTTCACTATTTGGCGAGCTGGGAGCGTCGCTATTTCACATCGAGGAATGAGAACAGGTCAGATCAAAGATTCCCCATCTCCCCCAATTCTGCACTGCTTTGACTTTTTTTCCCAAGAAAAAAGTTGTCGAGGCGAATTTACTGTGTTACAAGTGACAGGAAGTGACACATAGCTGGAAGGCGAGCTGTGTGATTCTGATGGCGATACAGCTGATGGATTTTACCACCACTGACCACTGTCAAGATTATAATCAGAAAAGGAGAGAAGAGACTTGCAGCCCGCATGAATCAGTGAGACTGACGGCTGACTTGTTCAGTTGGAATAATTTAGTGCTTGTGTTCTGGCCCCACGACAGGATCAACTGCATTCTAAATTTAGTTTAAGAAAACAACATATGACATGGCATTGGCGTTGCGGGATCAAGTTAATTCAGGAGTATCGTTAAGGAGAGACGAGCTGTGGGTGTCAGCCTTAGAAAAAGCCAGAGCTTAAGTCCCTGTGCGGCGGTCACTGCATGAGCAACTGTTCTGTTCCAAACAAGCACTGCACCAGTGAAGTAGATTCTGCATGTGGTACATCTGCTGGTTTCGGTGCTACTTGTGAGGCAGAATGAGTGCTGAGCGGTGTAACAGGCAGATGAAGAGTTAACGCCCCCATACTGTGCAGTACGCAGCCTTGGAGGAAACATGAACTACATTCTGCTTTGTTGTTTCACACACTTCAAACAGAACTCTCCCTCTGCCCAGCCCATACACACACACACACACACGCGCACACACACACACACAAATGCTGAATCTCATTCTCAACTGCACACAAGCAGAATGTGCACAGCTGCACACACTAATCAACATGCATAAAATTGTTTCCATTAGGAAAAAGGCCTTGCACACAAGTAAACACCTATGAAAACATGTACAGAAACAATCTGCAAACACAAACATGTGAGCATGGCTGCAAAAGCATTTGTGTGGAGGCAGCCAGAAGAAGATGCAAGAGGCTGTTCCAGCATGAGACAAGTGAAAGTCAGGACCTCTTGTCTTACTTTTTACTGCCTTAGTTCTCAGTCTTTTTTCCTTCCTCTGACCCTCCTTTCCTCTGCGCACCTTTCATTCCCTCTCTCGTCTGTTCATTAGGAGGCATCTAATTAACCAGTCCACTGATTTCACCCAGCTTTGCGCACCCCAAGTGTTGAGAGCCCTGTAAGACTGACCAAACTCTTCCATGGCTCTCCCTCATACTCACTGTCGCTGCGAGGTAGATGGGCATGATCGGATGTGAGGCCAAGAAGAAATCGTAGAGTCTCAGAGTGTGTTTGAACTCTGACAGGACGTGGCCATACCATGTGATGAGCCAGGACAGCGCAAAGATGGTTCCCACCTCGGCTCTGACAGAAAACACACAGACGAAGCAAGGCAGCACCTTCATTATTTTTAATATTGCATCATCTTTATTTCATTATGTTTTCTCTTAATTACCATTTCATTTGTCATGTAAAATCAATTTGAAATGCCTCCTTGCTAAACAGTGCAACAAATGAACTTTACTTGCCTCATTTTTAATAACGTTCAACCGGAAAATCCTCACTGACGTTCCTTATAAAACATGTTTATTTCACCATACGGAGTAAATGAAAACCAACAGCTGCATGCAAAGGCAGGAAATCATTCTGACAACTAATGATACACTTCAGAGAGTGGTGTGCACGACTATAA
>CAAKHG010015923.1:23028-43222 GCA_901007715.1 Dactylopterus volitans | reverse complement strand
ATTCAGGGCAAAGGACAACTCAACAGACAAAATGCATGAAATATGCAAAAATGCAAGCGCGAGATAAAGTACAAACCCAGTCACAGCGCTGCTGGAGCGCTGCTGGAGCGCGGCACCGCGTGGCGTTGCTGGCCTCAGCGTAGCAGACGCCGGCTCACCGGTTCTGGTCAGCTTTTCTCTGCAAAGACTGAACCTCGACTGTGAAGGAGCCACGAGCGTCACGGCAGGTCGGAGGAGTCCGAGGATTTAATGCTTTCAAATTAGTACGAATGAACTTTTCCTGACGACAGGCCGAATGCGCTGAAAAGGGCTGTAAAAAGAATCGGGCTTTGGAGGCGCCCGAATGTAAATATATAGTTCATGCACACGCCACAGTTTCAACCAATTTGTAATTTTCCACCATCATATTTAATTATCTTTACATATTGTTATTACATTGTCACTGTAGCGTTGCTTCCTTACATGTCCTACAGACGTCATTTACGTATATTTGTTAAGTGCACTCATGCTTGCAGATATTGTTCTTCTCCATAAACTCCAGAGAAACTGAAGCACGTGGTGAGACGTAACGTGTCGGCTGCATTGGGATCGCGATGCATGCTGAGGTTCTGGACTGAGTTCTGGACTGAGCGCTCAGCTGTGGTCTCCCTGCTCCTGATGACGCTTCACACACACACACACACACACACACACACACACACAAGTCCTGCTTTTATTATTATTACGCTCTGCTCATAAAGAGAAATGACTAAAATCTGGCAAACATTTCACTCTTAAACCTAAATATTTGGAAAAAAAAAAAAGAGGTTTTGAAATCTAAAATTTGATATTCGGTAGCAACAGAGTGGAGCATATAAAGTGCCCATCGGCCCGCGAGGTGCACGCGCGAGGCTGAGCGGGAACCTGAAGCAGCCTCAGCACCATCTCATCATCACCCTGGAGCCTCGACTGCAACCGTCAGTTTTACAGCTCAGGATCCTTCTAGAAATTGCACTTGATCTTTGTCTTGAATAATGTATCAACATTTTTTTTTTTTTTTTTTGTAATGTAAAAAAGCTGGCTTTTAGCAGCATTGGTGGGACAGTAATGCCACCTGACAATCTGTCCCTGCAGTCTTGCCTGTGGTCTGCAGCAAAAGAGTCAGGACTCCCGGTGATTGACAAGGACAAAACGAGGAGTCGTCCCAGTCCTGTTTTAATTGTCAACCGCAGCCGTGGGATTTGAGAGTGAAGGATATAAAAACATGACTTTGACTACAAGAAGCGAAGGGCTTAAGCATGACAAGTGTGATTACAATATCCAGGAAAGTCATTTAGGGCGCCAAGGTAAGAGACGGTCTCAACAGGACATTCAATTATTTATAACAATGGGGAAGGTGGGTACTTTTCAAGGCCGAGCAGCTTACAGCCACTTCAAGGAATGCGTATTGTCAAATACTGAGGCAACTCCAGTAAGTTAGCAGTTTCATAAAAATGATAACGCTTTTCTTAACCAATTAAAGCCCGGCTTTTTATGGTTGCCTAATAGACCTCATAGGCTTATTAGGCTAATTAAGCCTATAAAGCCCAATCAGGGAGACGTACAGTGTTTGGAGCGCGTTACCTTTGAAATCCGCCGCGTGTGAGTACATACTTTAAGTTTCTATGCTTTGGTTATCTAATCAGAGGAAGCGAGCAGCAGCGGCCTGGGCGGAAGCTTCCGAATGGGAAGGCATGAGCAGGTACGAGCACGTCCTCTCACACGTGGACAGTCGGAAATTCCAGCGATGACATTTTGCAACTGGCATATTGAAAGCCATGTTCCAAGACGGAACAGGTAGATTTAGTCATGTCCACTTGTTCTTGATAAGTGAACCGTTTAGTGGGTGACTGGTGGTCATGACGGGCGATGACGGGAGCATCCTCACGGCCTCAGTTGTCCACAAACAAGGACCACCAGACCAAAGATTTTTGGCAATGACAGAAGTTCAACAGTTGGTCTTCTCAGCACTCAGGCGCCTGATAAAAGGAACAGCGATGTCACACAGTGGTAAACATGCGGCTGTCTCAACTTTTTTGCAACTTTTGGAGGCCAAAAAATCCAAACGAGTCCAGATTCATAAAAAAAACATACAGTTTCTCCATTTGAGCATGAAATGTTGTGTGTAGATTGCACCACTGTGGGACTCGTGAGCCACATTCAGACCATGGACGGTGAGAGCTTGTATGTAATTACCAGACTACAGATTACTTTAGGTGGCTGTCCTGGTTGGTCAATCCAACAATGACATTAGAGGAATTTTTATTGGATTTTAGTACAAAAGTCAAGGAGACATTGCATCATCATACTGTGGTGATCTCCTGACTCCTCACTCTTAGAACTCTGAGGGACGGAGTACCCGAGAACCCCCCCCCTCATCACAGCCTTGTTCCTGTGTGGGGTTGCTAGTCTTTGGGAGACCGGTGTTGCCCATCTCGAGGAGGACATCACAGGATCTGCCCGCCAGGCAAACGGGTCAGTGGATGAGGCGATCGACGTGGCTGCTCTACAGCCCACGATTCATTCCACAATTCCTACCACTCATTTAGCAGACGCTCACACCAGCAAGGATCTGGTCGGGAGAGAAGAACGCGAGCGCCGGTCCTGAAGCGGGTCTAAGCCTGAACAAGATGCGAGTGTGTAAGATGATGAGCGAGAGCGATGCAGAGAGATCGGGAAAGGCCCAGCGATGAAGATGCCGGCGGAGCTGGAGGTTCAGGCCTGGCCTGCGTCAGGCGGTGGCCGAACTGGTTCTTCCAACTAGAATTTGCGCCAAAACTGGAATGCTTATGGATGAATTTGGGGGGTTTTTTTGTCCTCCAGAACAAGTAACACATTTTGGGAAGGATTTGGTTGCAGGAATGATTTAAAGGAACCATTCAGATCTGCCACAGTCGGTCGCTATTATCGACGATGTCAAGGCTGAAAATGGGTCCACATCAATGTTTGCATCAGTGCAACCTCGGGACCTTGGAAATGTGATGTCAAATGTCTCCAAGACAGCTCGGTGTGACCTCAGGGCCAAGATACGAGAGGGATGTTGCTGCTCTCTTTGCCATTAGCATGTGATACCGTTCAAAGCAGGAGCTGGAGCATCGCGAGGGCACCATGTCACACCAGAAGCCATGATTTTCACGCCTTCCTGCGTGTGCTAACCTTTTTGTTTTCATATTAAACCTGCCTGGCATCACGGGCAGGAAGACATAGACGCCCATTACAACAAAAAGGGCGAGACGTAGGGCCTGTGATGCCTCTGTGGACACAACTCTTCTGTCCCCCCTTTCCATGCGATGGAGCACACTGGAGCCATGCTCAGTGGGGTGCAAATGTAGTGTGAGTAGATATGAAAAGTATCAGTGTTGTAGTCACACAGTTTTACTGCGAGCAGCATCGCGAACAGACACCCATACCAGATGCCGAGTATGCCCTGGGCTCCGAGGCATCACTGCGAGGGGGAAAAGCCAGTGCAGGGAAATAAGCACCTGTCATGTGCCAACTGAAGTGTTAAGTGCACAAATTGTGGAGGCGAGGGTGATGTTTCCGCAGGGGTGACAGCTCTGGGTCTGGGTGGCATATCATGCCGAGTACCCACCACCCCTCCCCGTTGGCCCCACCGCTTGCTGAGGGGGTACAATGGCAACTATTGTTTTCTGGATGTCTGCCTCATTTCCTCATATTCATCCTGGCTGGCCCTCGCAGGGCCACAGGGGGTGTGATGACTCCCCCCGTCCTTGTGTCATCGCTGTGGGGCAGCAGTGGCAAAACAATCTCTGACGAGCATTTAGATCATTTATTCAGAGTGCCGGGTGTCGGCCGCAAACCAAATTGCCTACATTTGAGTGCCGGGGTCCTCTCCGCTGCTTCTCCCCTCAGGTTGGGCCGTGGAAGGTGCATCAGGCTCGGTGTTAAAGGGCCTCCCCGCAAAACTAACGCTAATGCCACATGAAGGTCCTACTGTGAGCAGTGTGAAAGTGTGAAATGTATGATAAATTGAGCCTGCCGGGGGGCTCCATGACTGTGAAGTGCTGTGGCCGGTCACAGGCATTGTTTTGACTATGGCTGTTTAGCATCATGGGAGTTGGCAGGGCGCTAACTGGCAGCCATGGAAGCCAGATTCATTCGGGTTTCTGCGCAAATGAAAAGCAGTTTTAGAACACAACAAATGTAGTAGAGCTTCAGTGATTGGTGACTTTCGCTAATGCTGTTTTGGTCTAAAAAAAAATAAATAAAATTGATCCACCAGGATGACAGAAGCGTCCTCTCGTCCTCTCGCCCTGCCACCTGCGGTTAAGCTCCGAGTGAAGGAATACGGTGGCGTCTTAAGAAATGGGCGGCAGTAGAAAGCAGGTAGTCTTTGGTCAGCTAATGGTTTCCTGGTGTTAGAACAGCGGTTTATGACAGCAGCTGCTCCGGCCCGCAAATATCTGCAGCAGCCACATGCGAAGCAGTGAGGACATCTGTCCTTGGCTATGCTGCCACCTACAGACTCTGCTTGATGCAGCACATGCAGGGCGCGGTGCACAGGAGCGCGGGATTCAGACCTGCCTCATTATTTAGTGCCTTTTTTCGACCTGCATTTATAGGTCTTGTGTCGTCTGACGCCGCATGTTCAGTGGATGCTTGTGTCTTGCTGCCACCTGCTGGAAAAAATTGTGAAACACATGCTCACAAACCAGACCCCCAAAGATTCTAGAAAAACTGGCTCGCAGATGTTCACTAGGATCCTTTAAGGTTTTGGGTCTTTTTTATACACAGTATGATGTTCCTAAATTCTGGGTGAAAGATATTTGACTCTAAAATCAATCTGAAGTCGCAGGAGATCAGTTACCTGCTGTTTTCTGCAACAATGCAACACTTTGTCACACAGTCGTGTTGGAAAATGTGAGGTTTTTAAATGAATGAATGAATGAACGAATGAATGCAGTACTAAAAGACAAAATTACCATTCTGTTATTTCATTTTGTATTCTATGTCAAATCTCACGTCCACTCTACAGTCACTAAGGTCGTTTTGCTGTACCAACGTGTGTTTGTTTTTTTTTGTTTGTTTACTTAGTTTTTTGCTGTTGCAACATGGTCATTTGCCTCCATAAATACTGTTGATTGCACAGTATAATAATGTTTAAAAAGACGTAACATTTCGGACCATAAACCCACCACTTGTCAAAGCAAAGCAAACCAAAGCTTTTATTTGTAATACTGCGTCCAAACTGCAGTCAAGTCAAAGTGAAACTTCATAGGAAATTAAAGAAGATGTCTCCAGTCTGGAGTCAGCACATGTTGATTACCTCTACGACAGTGTAAGTGCTACCACGGCCTCCTGGTTAGTGTTTGAACAGTGGATCAAAGTCCCTCATGAATTCATCGTAATGAAACGCGACAGATGAAACCCAATTGTAAGATGATTCAACAGTGTTACGCTATGCTGATACGTCAGGCTGTTAGCAATAGCAGCTGTGCTGTCTGTGATTTCAGCTACGCCTCCACGTACAGTGACCACTGAGAGAGAAAGTTCACGCCGTCCACATGCAGACATGAGTACTGATGCCTGTCCTAGCAGTAGTTTTCGGGGTTCGTCCATAGTTTGCCAGATATGACTCTAACTGCTTTTTAGAAGAAACGGCTTAAAATGGGTCTAAAAAAAAAAAAAAAACTCTCCGAATGTCGCAACAGTGAACCAAGAAGACAAAGCAGCAAAAAAGGCATGAAGGTGGACAACTGTAATTGTTGCAAACTGCATGACCCCAAAGTGAAATTGCATTTCACGAGAGATGAAAGCCAGGCTACAGTGTCGGCTCCAGCGTAGGCCACTGCTTAGGCTGCGGTATAGGCTATAGCACGGGTGGGCAGCTAGTCCAGGAAGGGGCCGGCGTAGCTGCGGGTTTTCATTCCAGCCAAGCAGGAGTCCTCCCGCTCCGGCCAATCAGCTGATTTATTGTGCTCCTGCCTGGTCGGAATGAAAACCTGCAGCCACACCGGCCCTTTCATGGACGAGTTGTCCACCCCTGGGCTGTAGTATGAGTTATAGTAGAGACTTGGGCATTGGCTATGATATAGACTACGCTATAGGCTACAGCATAGGCTATGGTGTAGGCTTCGGATTGGCTCTGGCTGCGGCATAGGCTATGGAATAGGCTATAATATAAGCTAAAGTATAGGCTACAGCATAGGCTATGGCAGGGGTCCCCAAACTTTTTCCTGTGAGGGCCACATAACTTTTCCCTTCTCTGATGGGTCAGTTTGTAACAGAAAAAGCGTGACGATTGCAGAAGGTGCCGAAACGTAAAAATATATTGTTTTCCAGAAGGCCACACAGAACCAAATAAGCCTCTCAAAAGTCAGGAAATAGACAATGACACTATTTATTTAAAAAGTAATTTACCCCCTAAAAATGGGTGGTCCTATGTTATTGTCACGCACTGTATATGAAAAAAAAAATTAAACTGCGTCTCTGGTATTGTTCTGTGGGCCCGGGCCAAATGTGGAGGCGGGCTATGGTGTAGGGCCTAGACTGTAGGCTGTAGGATTGGCTCCAGCATAGGCTAGGGTATAGGCTATAATATAAGCTAAATTATAGACTATGGCATCGGCTATGGTATAGGCTCCGGTATAGGCTGCAGCGTGGACTATGGCATAGGATCTTGTATAGGTTGCAAATGTGCGATCAAGCTCCCCCGCCCATCATGTAGCCCCTCATGAGGCTCTGCTACAACCACACTGTTGGATAAAACATGAAAATGTAAATTACTGCAGTCCGTTCATCTTGGAATTAAATGAAAAGGAAGCGCGAGTCTTCATGGAGGGCTGACATGACACTCAGGAAGGTAGGTGTGTGTGTGTGTGTGTGTGTGTGTGTGTGTGTGTGTGTGTGTGTGTGTGTGTGTACACAAATTGCTTCACATCAACGTGCAACACAAAGAGAGAAGATGCCCACGAAGGGACAGAATCATCGTCATCATAAAGACACAGCAAACGTATGTACTTGACTTTGCGATCTACAGTCGACCTTCTCTTCACTTTTTTGTGAAACTTTTTATTTGTTTTACTTTTTTTTAAACAAAATTCCCAACAATTCAACTTCAAAAAAGCGAAAATTAACGAAGAAATTAAGATCGAACTATAAAATTGTAAATGAAAGTGGGGTACGCCACTTTCTTTACGTTTAGTCATTCACAATACGCCGTGCTTTTATTTTGACACCTCGGCAGAGCAGGAAGTAAATCCTCGAAGAAGACGGATCCGCTCCCGCGCATGCGCACTCAGACGGCAACAGGAAGCGTTACGCAAAACATGGCGGCCCCCGTGACAGTCGCGCCCCCGCCGGGTTCGGAGCTCGTGGAATGAACTTCTCGTGTGCGCGTGGTCGTGAATCCGCGTAAAAGCGCGTCGGTGGCAAAACGCGGGACCCGCGCGCGCGCGCCCGCTGCGGGTTGATGCCAGAATGCGCGTGCTCGGCGCGGCGGCGGGACCTCTGAGCGTCCTCCAGCTCCTCCGGCACCGGCCGCGGTGTCCGGGGAGACGCCAGGCCTCGTCCGGACCCCCGTGGAAGCTGTTGTTCTTCGGCACGGACAACTTCGCTGTGGAATCTCTCAAACTCCTCAATTCCAGCCGGTGAGGAATGTGTGTGTGTGTGTGTGTGTGTGTGTGTGTGTGTCATGTGGGTCATGATCTGGGTCTGTGGTCCCTGTTCTGTGTCCTGGCTGGACCAGCGTGTCCTCTGCCCCCCCGGCGCCCGTCTCACGTCCTCGTGGTCCATCAGGAGATGTTCAGGTGTCCCGGTCAAGTCTGACGCTCTCGCAGGCCTGCACAGCTCCTCACGTGTCGACACGTGAACTAGCAGCCTAAAGTCAAGTGTTGCCATGGCAACCAAACACACACAACTGGGATCGTGACCCCCTCCAACCCCGTACCCCTGACCACATATCTCTAATCCGACGGAGGAGGGGAGGTTCATGACTTGTTCTGGAGTCAGATGGACCCCCGTGCGTGCAGAGCTTCACCCTGGCACACCTGCGGCTCAGATGGGTCCCCGGACCATGAAGGTCCTGGACTATGAGCCCCGGAGCTGCATCCATATGACACGACCATGGAGCTGCTGTGCATTCGTCAGTTTTTTTTCAATAATAATAATAACTTTACTTATAGAGCACCTTTCAAAACCAGGTTACAAAGTGCTTTACAGTAAAACAGAGTACAAGTATGTAGTATAAATATCCGGAGCAAAACAATAACAATATACAGTAATGAAACACAACAAATGTCGGCAGCTGAGAAAGGCCAGACGGTAAAAATGAGTTTTAAGAAGAGATTTAAAAGATGACACCGAGTTTGCCTGCCTGAGATCTCCAGGCAGGGAGGTCCACAGCTGAGGGGCCCCAACAGCAAAGGCCCGGTCTCCTCTTGTTACAAGGTGTGATTTAGGAACCTTCAGTAGGGCCCCGCTGGAGGATCTCAGGCAGCCATCGGGCTCATAGGGAACCTAAAGTTCACAGATATACGCAGGTGCCAGACCATTCAAAGCTTCAAAAAAAAAAATCTTCAAATCAACTCTAAAACACACTGGTAACCAGTGAAGGGCAGCGAGGACTGGCGCCATGTGGTCTCTGCTCCTAGCACCTGGGGGTGAGGCTTTTTGGCTCCAGCTGAGCAACGGTGGCCACCAAACTCGCCTCGCCACAAAGGACCTGAGGACCGAATCGTAACGCAGGACAGAACTCGCCGTGAAGTCTCGTCAGAGAAGCCTTGTCCCGCTTGCGTGCTGCATTCCGAATATTACTGCGTGTTATGGTATTACCGCGTATTCTGGTTCCTCCTGACCTTCCTCGTTGCCTCTACAGAAGCTCTGGTGAAAGGGTGGTGGATTCCCTTGAGGTTGTGACCTTGTGTGCCAACGCCCCGGTGAGGAGGTTCGCCGAGCAGAATCACCTTCCAGTCCACCAGTGGCCGCTGGATGTGGCGCAGGGCCAGTTTGACGCCGGGGTGGTGGTGTCCTTTGGCTCCCTGCTCCAAGCCAGACTGATCAGCAAGTTCCCATAGTGAGAATTTTTTTGTCTCTTCATCACATGTTGGCTGTTGCGTTGTAGGACAAGAGACCCTCAAACTGCCCCACATTGACTCTCATTAAGTGCCAGACCCCCCATTTGAAACAGGCGACCCCAGTTTGGTGGACGATGCGTTCAGGTGCCTTTCACGAGACCCGAAACACAAGAAATCTGCTCCGGCATCACTGATCCCGACAATCAAAAATGTTATTTTGTTGCTAATTCGCTAATCTTTTATCTAGCAAGTTCTTTCAAAAGCATGGGAAAAGGGCCACAATTGAATTAGCAAGGTACTACTCAAAAACTACAAAAACCTTGAAAATCAACGGCGAGTTAGCAAAGCAGTATGACTGAAACAGTATAATCAGCATCGTAGCACCAAAACAGTTTGGATTTATGTGTAATTATTGAAGTTACAGCCCTAGTTGTCAGATTTCTGGAGAGAAAATTCAACTTTTCCTTTTGCCGAGCAGACCAGTGGGGGTTCCCCTCGGCACGCTTCGAGAGCCCCTGGTAAGTTCAGAAGATGGCCCAAGAATCCCAAACAAGCTGTGCTGGAACACCAGCAGTCGGCGCGTGTCACGCTTGAGGCAGAGACCTTTCAGTGCATGTTAGTACCGTGTCTGCATGGGTTCCTGCCGGGTTCTCCGGTTTCCTCCTAGAACCCCAAACATGTGCAGCGTAATCGGGGTAACGGGCGACTCTAAATTAACTGTAGGTGTCAACGTGAGTGTGGAAGGTTGTCTGCAATATGCGTCCACTGGAGACTTGACCATGGACCCTGTGACTTGACCGTCAGCTGGGATGTTCTACCATCATGTGCTAAAGGGGTCTCAGACGATGCGTGTAAAAAGACAGAAAAGCTGTGGCTCAGATCTCCATCGAAGAATTCCCCAACTCGCGCTCGCCAAGGAGCCTTGGAGTTGTGTAGCGGTGTCCTGCGGCCACCGCGGGGCGCCGTGTCATTGTGGATCGTGGAGAGGAGACCTGCGCTGTCTCGCCAAAATATTCACCCAGAGCCTTTATCTCTACATTTAAAGTGGCACGCAAATGTTTATGTTATCCTGATTTTTTTCTAAAAAATTGAAAATATGTAAACCTAGCTTGATCAAATATTAGCTTTGACCTCAGTTCACGTGAAGTTGGAGCAGAAACAGAAGTGTTGCGTTTATGTTGTCGGTGATCTCGTGTGTGTGTCCACATGATCTTCCATTGCAGTGGGATTTTGAATGTTCACCCCAGCCTGCTGCCGCGCTGGCGAGGCCCGGCACCCATCTTCCACACCATCCTGCAGGGTGACACGGTGACGGGCGTCTCCATCATGCAGATCCGCCCTCACAGGTAAACTGAGGGACATCCTCAGGTCTTCTCACGGTCTCCTGGACAACTAATACGACTGAAGATGTCTCCCATGTTTCAGGTTTGACGTGGGCCCCATTCTCAACCAGGAGCTATACCAGGTCCCTGAACACTGCAGCGCCGATGAGCTCGGGGATGCTCTGGCCATTAGAGGAGCACATCTGGTGAGTCGTGGAAGCGTGCCGGGTGTCACCGTCGGATATCAGCAGCGTGGTCATGGCTGTTTTTTTGTCCTTGACTGCAGCTGATCGACACATTGAGGACTCTGACGGAGAAAATCGCAAATAAAAGGGAGCAAAGTCAGATTGGTGCAACGTTCGGTATGTAGGTCGGCTCTCTGGTCACGGTCTTGCTACACATTAACCAGGAGGAGCTTGTCCACACGTTTACCTTCACTTCCTCCCTCAGCGCCCAAAATCAGCAGATCCATGAGCTTGGTGGTGTGGGAGGAGCAGACCTGCGACCAGATCGGTCGGCTGTACCGTTCCATCGGATCCAGGGTAAAGAGGAGTGTGTGAGTCACGCGAGACTCCGCTCAGTAAACCCGATCATAATCCCTCTCTCCACAAACAGATACCTTTGAGAACTACTTGGATGGGCAGGACCATCAAGCTGCTGGATTTCGTAGGAAAATGTGACATTACGTTATCAGGTAAGAAAATTTTTGATCTGGATGACCTTTCAGGTCCAGGTCAGTCCAGGTTTCTTCTGCGCCTTTGTTGTAGGCGAGCCGCCAAAAAAAAGGGGGATCCAGGCTGTTTAAGGCTGCCGTCTGCCCCTCGGCGCCCCCTCACGCCATTTCCAGCCCTCTCATTGGCTGACAGTAGCCTGTCGCAGTCTCTTTCCAGATATCCAGGAGGACCTTTCTGTGAGCGTTTTCGAAAGTGAAATCCAACATTTGTGGACGAGTGAATAACGGGGTTTAAAATTGGCATTCCACCTCAAGAAGCCTTAGTGGGTGAACCCCCCCCCCCAAAAAAAAAAAAGAAAATCGAGTTGCCTCCTACCGAAGCTTTTCTGATCACCAGGACCTGGATGCCCGAGGACGTGCACGCATACGTCGCCGTGCAGGATTCAGTGTGGATGCTGATTTGGCTCCTGTCTGACTCACATCCGGAGTTTTCGAACTCAAAACAGCTGTGCGTTAGGACCACTTAAACGGCGGAGTAGTGCGGACGCCAGGCGTACACCTAGCAAACGAAAGCGTAGTCACGTGGATGAAGTCTTGGTTTAAGCCCAAAGATTACAGCTGGGCCTCGGTGGCCAGGCAGAGACGGTCCAGGTGAGGGTCCAGGGCTTAGTTAACTGTGAAACAGCTCTCGTCATGTGTGTCCTGAGGACCATGAGGCTGAGCTGGTAGATCACGTACGGTACATGTCTGCAGGTGGGAGGCCGCCGGTGCCGGGCTTGGTCAGCTTCCAGAAGAACTCCAACACCCTGGCCGTCCGCTGTAAGGTCTGTCCCACTTTCTTACAGCACCGACAACGACCTTTTCATCTTCATGCATCTTCAGGCCACATTCTCACCCTGTCACTCTTATCCTTGAATCCAGGACGGCTGGGTGGGGTTCAAGGCGGTGCTCCTGAGGAAGCAGCTGACGGCCGCTGACTTCTATAACGGCTACCTGCACCGGACGCTGCAGAGGCCCGAGCCGCGGAACGCAGCCGAGCGCCTGTTTGTGAGCGCGAGACCGACGACGCAAGACCGCCGGACCGACTCAGAACTGCACAGCAAAACACCAAAATCACTCCCCTTGTGACGCCACGTGGACACAACTTCATCTGGTGGAACATTTATTGCATCTGTATCTTCGTACAGAGACTGAAAAACGAAGGAGCCCGGTGGACCCTTGATGGCGCGAGCATCCAGGTCGCGTTTTGACCTGTCGCTGCTTGCAGTGCACAGATACTCCAGCAGAGGGCAGGAGAGGTCCTTGATGACGTTGAGGTCCCCGAATCTCTGGTGACAAATGTGGCACCAGAAGGCAGAAACTGTGTGATGCTCATCGTGTCTCTCGTGTTTGACAGTAAAACCCCGTTTTTACGTTGTTGGACATGTGTGACATCGTCGCGTGGAGCCGATGGTGGTCCAACATGCCACTTGGCACAGACCCGCTCATTCACCCCAAATCAGGACTCAGGTGTGTCTTCATGTCTGGACCGAGTCTCCAGTTGGACATTACTTGCATCCAGTGTCGCCGACGGGACCGATGACTCGCTCGGTTTTGCCGACGTGCGCCAGGTTTGGAATGAACGGCGGGCTGGAGGCTGAGGCTTCCGCGGTCAAAGGGAAGAGCAACAAACTACACGGCTGCTCGGTGACCTCATGAGGGAACCGACGCTGGCCATCATGTGACGAGGCGACATCGAGGCGACGCCGCTAAACTGGCACCTGCTAACAAATAAAAGCTGTTAAATGAAGCGGTTCCGGCCGGTCTCCTGCTGACCTTCACTATCTAACGACGTTACACGCGTTTCTGCTGACTTTGCTAAATGCAACCAGAACTGAGGAAACATGTCTGTAGTCACAAAAACAGCCTTTCAATCCCCTATTTAGGCCACAAGGTGGCGCGGAAGCGTTGTATTTTGTGGTGTCCTGATACAAACGCCGCAAACTCAGCAGAGCAGTCAAACTGGGCAGTTACGCAACTGCAGGCTGGAGGTCCACGTCCTGGATGTTGGTTAACTTCACCCTGACCTCCGCCTTCAAGGCTTTAAGGCTCTGCTGTACCCCCCAAAAACCACCCCCCCGCTAGATATGACGCATCACCCTGGTACAGATGGCGTCTCTCTCCCACACACACACACACACACACACACACACACACACTCCTCCCCGCGGTTACGCCACACATGATGCTGCGCTTGTTTTCAGGCTGAGACGACGACTGGACTGCTCGTCTGCTGCGGTGCGTTCAGGGACCTGTTGTATACGAGCCAATGCGAAACTCTACATTGAGCCCCCCCCCCCCCTGCTGTTCTCTCTAGTGCCACCTTCAGGTCCATATCCATTTTGTCTCCACAACTCTCACTGTATGAACTTATTTTCATAAAGATATTCATGATCCCTTCAGGATTAACTGCAAGTTCCGTATCTGAGGTTCAGGTGCTACAAATCTAGAAGCTCTGCAATCAATCGACCCTGAAATATTTATCTGCAAAACTTTTTTGTTTTTCCTGTGAACCAAAGAAATCAAAACGGATTTAGGGAATTTCCAGGTTTCCTGCGACATTTTCCGGTTCCATCAAACATCACAAACTGCACCAGACGCCACTTAGTATGCGTAGTTTATTACTTCAAACTGTTTAACATGGGTGTGACTCGCTTCAGCACGTCTACAAGCCAGATGGACACCAGAGCCCAAACAACAAATCAAAATTTGCACAGTGAAGCTTTTTGTGAGCGTTTTAAGGACGAATGTAAAAGCCCCCCAAAAAAATCTTTGGAGCCAAAATCTGAGCCAGAGGAAAAGAAATCTGAGACTGAAGGTTTCATCCTCAACTAAAACAATGCACCTCACCTGAGGAGAGAGGATTTTTTTCCCCTCACTGTAAATGTAATTTTGTCTCAGCTGGACATTTTTTGACTCATTTTTTAAATTTTTTTCACTTTTGCACATCTTTGCATTTTGAGATCTTGTTTTTTTTCAGTTGCAGAGTTCATTCGCCTTTTTTTTGGGGGTTTCAAAGCAGCTTCAGGCCTTTTTCTCCCTTCCAGATCTGTTTCCAGGTCTGGCTCCGGTGCTGACATGGGTGCACCTGCAGGCGTTCATGTTCATGTGGGATAAAACCGAAGACCAGCGAGAAGTTAGAAAAGTAGTTTGTAAGTCCGCGTTGTCACCGGTCCGAGCGTTAGCGCCACCACCCTGAGTTTGCCGTGAGCTCTGGAGTCGGTGCCGGCGCGCCCACTCGCACACACCGATGCTAACGTGGCGCCGTGAGCGTGTGCGGCGGCATCCAGACCACCCAAGGATCCACACTGCGCTCAAGTAGGTCATCCAGGACGTCTGCTCTTAACTGATTGGCTGTATTGTAGATTACATGAGAATTCAACCGCAAAGAAGTCATGCTGAACTAAATCTAATCTGGAGCGGTGACTCCGATGATGTTGTACCAGGCAAACGTTACATTAGCGCGGAGGTTAATGGAGCTCGTCGTCTCTGTGAAGACTCGCGTCAGCAAAGCCAATTCAAATCAAAAACTGAGTAGAGTCCAGTTGAGGTTCATCAACTGTACCTGATGGCAGGAAGCTTTTCAGTTTCAGTCATTCGGTCTCCAGCTTTGGCGGATTCTCCACCTGGAGATGTCTCCTCCGTTTATGCACGTGCCTTTTAACAACTTCAAACTACCAGCATGAAAGTATTTCACAAAATTACCCAGAACATCAAGACCAAAGTTAGAGCTTTCTTACAGGCGCACTGGCGCCAGCGTCGCCTCCTGGAGGAAGTCTGACATGTCAACACCTGTGTGGCTGTTTCACTGAAAATCACAGTTTCAAGCACAGTTCATTAAAACGCTAAAGTGCCAAGATCGAAAACTTCTGTCCCAGGTTTCGGTTTCATCCCCGCCGATCGCGCTGCGCTCAGACGGCGCCATGCCCCCCCAAAAGCCAGATCCAGGCCCAACATTTGTAACTGAACAAATGGAAATGTGCTTTTGCTCTTGAAAGTTCACAATTAAAACCACCTGCAGATTTCTGGCCCAGATTTTGCTCCAGAGATTTAAGTCTCATACACACAACCAGGTAAATCTGCTGGACGATGCGTTCGGGGTTCTCCACCAGTCACGTGATACTGTAACTCACTCCGATGTCCTGCTGGGAACCGGTCTCGGACTCCGCGGGGGGGCTGTGTGGTCCAATGGTCCTTTCCGCTTTGGAGGGTTTCTAAGTGCTTGAGGTCTCCCACAAGTGTCCCCGCGGGATCTATTAAGACCCGTTCCAGTTTTCTGAATGTGAAGGAAAGCTGCTTCAGTGCCTCCTTTCTTAACTCTTTGTAAATGGAAGACACTGGACCTTTCTTCATCAAAGCAAGCGAGCTAAAGCCTTCAAGCCCACAGTTCCCTACAGCAGTTATCGCGCACCATTAAGTCGTCTACAGGTCAAAATGTCAGCGTGATGGACAAGGGATGTTAGAGCTTGTACACTTTCTAAGCAGTTTCAATCTTATGCCATAAATTCCTAATATGGATGAAAATAACACAGTAAAAGTATACGGGGCAAAGTATCAACCATACAGTGCTGCCCTTCTGAGGGTCTTCATGAATTTTGCGTCACATCTTTCCATAAACTGAAGACATTTTCTATCAAGGACCAAGGAAAAGGAGGCGCTGCACCCCAGACGTCCTTCATCCATGACTGGATGTTGCCTACAACTGTTAAACACACAAGCTATTAAACATCTGGCAGGATTTTTGCTGGGGACCCAAAAGAAGTGCAGGATCGCAGGTTCTCCTTCCCCAGCTGTTACAAAAATAAAACGCTCAATCTACTCTTTTTCATACGACTTGAAGCTAGTTCATGGTCTGTACATCCGCCGGGTCCACAAGAGTCAGTCCTGCAGGTGACGCTTAATGCACCCTAAATTAGAAGCTCCAAGAGGAGCTCCAGAACAATGGACTCCTGATCTGAAGAGCAGTGGTGCCAGGAGATGCTCTGGCACCCTCTTCTTCATAATCCCTGTTCTCGCTGTCGTTTGGGTGCCATTTTTCCCTCTGGTGCTTCTTCCTCTTGACCTCTCGTTGCCTTTGGCAAACCCGGTGTGCATCACCGCCACCTGCAGGACTAGAAATATGCTCTTGATAGGAATGTGCCCTCAGTGGCTGCTACAAACGTGGACCCAGGAAACGCGGCCTGAATGAAACCGTGTGCACATGCACAGACTGATTCTGAGGCTAATAAATGCAGGCGATATGTATCGTCTATCAGCAACAGCAGACTAAAATACAGTGGGGTTAATGTTTGGAAAATGGAACAATTTGGGGATTTTGCGTCTATACACCATGGGTTTTAAATGTAGAAATAAAGACGTGGGCTGAACAAAGGAACTGAAATAGCGATTGAAAAATTACAGCCATTTTTACACAGGTGCTCATTTTAAGAGGAATTAATTGGACAGATGACTGATGAGCAGTTTCATGGACTGTTCCGTTTCAAATTATTCCAAGTGTTGAATTTGCATTTGGTGGATGTTCACAGACTCTAAATAAGGGGAACAAAATTTGTTGTGATGTAGAAAGTAGGCCTTCATTACAATGAGGATACACCTTGAACCTATCAAAGAGGGACGAAAAACTTTAGGAGTTGCAAGATCATCAGTTTGGAAAAAAAAAAAAAAAGAAGGACCCCACAGGCCTGCTCAGGAACACCAAAACACCTGCAAGACAGCTAAGGTGGAGGAGCACAATGTTTCCCTTGGTGGGCAGAAACCTCCTTACAACATGCAGCCAAGTCAGGACCCGCCTAAAGTAGGTCAGCGTATCATTATTTAAGTCTACAATCGAGATGCCTTCACGAATGTAAATATAGGCAGCTTACAAGTCGGTACAAACTACTCGTCAAGAACGGAGAAGGTCAGATTTAGAATTCATCTAAAAAGGCCTTTCCAGCCCTGCTACAACATTAACTTGTACCAGAGGAGAAAAAAAGTATGGAAAGGAGCAAGTGATGATCCCAAGAACACCACCCATCTGTTGGATGGGTGGTGTTCTGGTATCTGGAGAAAAATGCATTCAGGAATTTGCACATGTTGATATTAAGCATAATCTCACATAACCTCAGCCGAGCATACAGGGAGACGTGTTACAGCCTTGGACGGTGGGATTGAGAGGTAGTCAGCTGTAATCTTTGATCAGCCACTGTCATCTGACCTTCTCATACTGTTCCAAGAAAATCGAGTGGATGCGAGAACCTCTTATAGGAGGACAAGAAACTGGCTTGGTGAAAACTGGACAGTTGGGAGATACAAAAATATGTTATCCAGCATCATATGTTGCATTTTTGAAAGAGGTGAAAAATCACTCGTGTGTAGTTCTGGTCCCAAGTGGGGTCCAGCTGGTAGCAACATGCCCTACCAGCGGAGGTCCGATGGTTCAGATGCCAGGGGACCTTTGGGGGAAGTTTCACGGTTGTAGTCTAAGAACGGCGGACTCTCTGAAGCTGTATCAGCTGTCTCTCCTGAGACGCCACGACGAATGACGTGGGACCTTCAACCTGACGGATGATTTTACAACAACAACGCGATGATGGGTCACGATGACCCGAAAGGTGTCCGGGAAGGGCGTATTTCTGACCGACTTCAAAAGAGAACTGGTCAAGGACAGTTTTAACCAAAAACCAGACCTTCCCACACACGCACCACCCAAACAGCCGTGTAAGAGCTTGCAGTGTTTTAGCCGGAGCTGTGCTGGACTCAACTGGACCTTGGACTGTTACGTGTTTGCTTGTGTGCACACTCTGTGGCAACCACACCGGCACCGAGTGAAGATCTGTGAAACGTCTCTGAATCTAGCTGTTTGTGAGTCTCTCGCTGATCTCAACATGGCGGGTTCCTGTGGAACCTCATGTAGTCGGGCAACTGTTGCAGTTTAGTGTCCTTGTCATAAGTAGAAAACACTTAGGAGCAACTGACTGAAGAACCACGGTGTCAAACACGGTGGAGAACATTCAAAGGCACTAAGAATGGCTGCCATGGGAACTGGCTCACTGGTCTTCCTCGATGATGTGATGATAGAAGTAGCAGGATGAATTCTGAAGTGCACGGTTCTTTACGCTCTGCAAAACTGCCCGATGGCGCCTTCATGGTCCGGATGGATACTGACCCGAAACTTACTGCAAAAGCAAAGCAAGCATTTCTCAAAGCAAAGAAAAGGGGATGTTCTTCAGCAGCCAGGTCACTCACCCGCTCCACGAGAGCATCTTTTCAGTTACTGAGGTCAGAAAGACCCAGAAAGAAAAAGCAAATGAAAGCAGCTGCAGAAAAGGAAGGGAGGAACCTGCATCCGGTGCTTTTGGAGGGTTCCACACCTCAGGAAGGCACTGATTTTCATCCAAGTATAACAAACATCCCCCATTTTCATAATTACATATTTGTCCAGTTACTTTTGAGCGCTTGAACAACAATCTTTTTGTTCAACCAAACATCAATCGCTTTAAAGAAACCCCAGCATGATGGTGTACAGACGCAACATTACAAAAACTGTGTCATTGTCCAAAATGATTATGGGCCTAGCCACAAATCACTGAAAACCTAACACATATACAGGGTAAATAGTAGTTTTGGGGGTTGAGGTGAGTGTTGGAACATTAGCGGTGGGTCGTCGCAACGTTTGCCGTCATCCTGGCTCCGGTCCAGTTTGACTCTTCCTGCCATCCAGTCCATCCTGGTTGGGGAGGCCTGCAGCTTAGAAGCTGGTGTCCGTGAAGTCCCGTCGGCCAAACCCTTTCTGAAAGGACATGGAGACACAGATCGGCCCTTTAGTAAGGTGGACGTTCCCTTATTTTGGGCATTTGCTATGCTTTTATTGGACAGTCACAGACAGGAAACAAGGAGAGACAGACAGAGAGAGACGGTCAGTGAGAGAGGGAAACAACATGCCTTCATTATTCATTCATTATTATTCATTTTCTACTCCTATTCCAAATATGGCAGCACCTGTAGAGACGTGTGCAGCATCGAGGAAAAACCCACTTTTCTGCTGGGACGGAGAAACATCAGCGTTTAAACATATCAAAGAGGGTTTGACTGACAGCGGCCCAGTTTGTGTTTCTCCTTCTGGTGCGCAACGTTTGACGTCATCACGTCGGTGAGAACATGGTAGTGACCAGCAGAGGGCAGCGTGGAGGCCACTGAGATGCTGGTTAATGTTACTTTCTCCCTCTCCGGGTTCTTCACTTCTTCTTTTAAGCTCTACAAACAAAGCAGACTGAACTGGACTGTTTGAGCACTGAGCTAGCTAAGTTACCCACGGAAGCTAACATTAAGCTACCTGTTACCCACAGAAGCAAACGTTAAGCTACCTAAGTTACCCATGAAGGCTAACGTTAAGCTACCTGTTACCCACGGAGGCTAATGTTAAGCTACCTAAGTTACCCACGAAGGCTAACGTTAAGCTACCTGTTACCCACGGAGGCTAATGTTAAGCTACCTAAGTTACCCACGGAGGCTAACATTAAGCTACCTAAATTACCCAGGGAGGCTAACGTTAAGCTACCTGCTGCAGACAGTCTAACTTTAAGCTACCTGTTACCCACGGAGGCTAACATTAAGCTACCTAAGTTACCCACGGAGGCTAACGTTAAGCTACCTGTTGCAGACAGAGTCTAACTTTAAGCTACCTGTTACCCACGGAGGCTAACATTAAGCTACCTAAGTTACCCACGGATGCTAGTGTTAAGCTATCTAAGTTACCCAAAGAGGCTAACATTAAGCTACCTGTTACCCACAGAGGCTAACATTAAGCGACCTAAGATACACACGAACACTCATGTTAAGCTATGTAAGTTACCCTCAGAGGCTAATGTTAAGCTACCTAAGTTACCCACGGAGGCTAACATTAAGCTACCTGTTACCCACGGAGGCTAACATTAAGCTACCTAAGTTACCCACGGAGGCTAGTGTTAAGCTATCTAAGTTACCCACGGAGGCTAACATTAAGCTACCTAAGTTACCAACGGAGGCTAGTGTTAAGCTATCTAAGTTACCCACGGAGGCTAACATTAAGCTACCTGTTACCCATGGAGGCTAACGTTAAGCCACCTAAGTTACCCAAAGAGGCTAAC
>CAAKHG010015923.1:0-23008 GCA_901007715.1 Dactylopterus volitans | reverse complement strand
TTACTTTCTCCCTCTCCGGGTTCTTCACTTCTTCTTTTAAGCTCTACAAACAAAGCAGACTGAACTGAACTGTTTGAGCACTGAGCTAGCTAAGTTACCCACGGAAGCTAGCATTAAGCTACCTGTTACCCACGAAGGCTAACGTTAAGCTACCTGTTACTCACGGAGGCTAATGTTAAGCTACCTAAGTTACCCACAGAGGCTAACATTAAGCTACCGAAGTTACCCAGGGAGGCTAACGTTAAGCTACCTAAATTACCCAGGGAGGCTAACGTTAAGCTACCTGTTGCAGACAGTCTAACTTTAAGCTACCTGTTACCCACGGAGGCTAACATTAAGCTACCTAAGTTACCCACGGAGGCTAGTGTTAAGCTATCTAAGTTACCCACGGAGGCTAACATTAAGCTACCTGTTACCCACAGAGGCTAACGTTAAGGCACCTAAGTTACCCAAAGAGGCTAACATTAAGCTACTTGTTACCCACGGAGGCTAACGTTAAGCTACCCAAGTTACCCATGGAGTGAAACGTTAAGCTACCTGTTACCTACGGAGGCTAACGTTAAGCTACCTAAGTTACCCACGGAGGCTAACGTTAAGCGACCTAAGATACACACAAACACTCATGTTAAGCTATGTAAGTTACCCTCAGAGGCTAATGTTAAGCTACCTAAATTACCCACGGAGGCTAACATTAAGCTACCTGTTACCCACGGAGGCTAACATTAAGCTACCTAAGTTACCCACGGAGGCTAGTGTTAAGCTATCTAAGTTACCCACGGAGGCTAACATTAAGCTACCTGTTACCCATGGAGGCTAACGTTAAGCCACCTAAGTTACCCAAAGAGGCTAACATTAAGCTACCTGTTACCCACGGAGGGTAAAGTTAAGCTACCTAAGTTACCCATGGAGTGTAACGTTAAGCTACCTGTTACCCACGCAGGCTAACGTTAAGCTACCTAAGTTACCCACGGAGGCTAACATTAAGCTACCTGTTACCCACAGAGGCTAACGTTAAGCGACCTAAGATACACACGAACACTCATGTTAAGCTATGTAAGTTACCCTCAGAGGCTAATGTTAAGCTACCTAAATTACCCACGGAGGCTAACGTTAAGCTAGCTAAGTAAGCCTCAGAGGCTAGGATTAACTCCTCCCACATTCTCAGCTGCCCAGTTTGTGTTTCTTCTTCTGGTGCATCCTACATGACGTCATCATCTCAGTGAAAACATGGTAGTGACCCCTAGAGGGCAGCGTGGGTAGTGTTACTTTTTTTTTTAATATCTGGTTCCTGTGGCAAACACTGGCGACCACGGCGGCGTCATGTGACCCGGCAGTGAAGGCCGATTGTTTCGCTTTCACAGCTGAGACCAAAGCCAGATGTTGGCGGGCGTCGGCGGCTTTTTCAGCCGGTGGGTGTGGTCAGAACTGCAGCGCGCCAGGCCGGCCACACCCATCTGTGTTACTGGCCCTGAGCACGAGGCCAAAGCGCCTTCTTGATCTCTGCAGTGCAGACGAACGTCACGACTCTGCATGTTCCATCACTATTGTTTTGTGTGGAACCCACATGGGAACGCACACAGCAGGGGGGTGCTTGACCTCGGCTGCTGAGCCGGCTGATAAGACACACAACTTTTGTTTGTGGTGTTGGGTTCAGTTCCGTCGAGGCTCGTGTGTGTGTGTGTGTGTGTGTGGGAGAGAGAGCGAGACATGGAAATAACATCATAACAGCTCCTCCTAACCAAAGTCATCTTTTATTGATCCCAGAAGGCGCAAAAGAGACAAGCCCAAAATATGTCGGCCAGATTCTCTGCATTCCTGCCGAGAGCAGCGGCTCAGCAGCTAAGACCCGGCTAAACACAGGACGCAGAACGTGGACCCTCGCAAGAACGGACCGCGAGGCAGCGCCGCCGGATTCCACCAAAAAAAACCTTATGTAATCATGGAGCTTTTATCCGTGTCCGGGACTCCTCGTGTTCCCTCCAGTTACAAACAGACACGTCAGTCAGGTCCTCCTCGACCCCCCTAATCCAGTTAACAGTCTGGCGCCGTGTCAACTTAATGAACTGGAGGAAACCAGTTTGCTCTGGTGTTATTTTGATATATTCTCACATTTGAACTCCACTTCCAATGTGCTTGTTCTCCTTCTGCTGTGGAACCGATTACGCAACAGCGGATATTACAGAATCTGAACCCAGGGCACTTGGGGGGGGTGAAGCTGAAATTTAGCAATATTAAAGATGATCTCATTAATCGTTCTCTTTTAACGTTTGAAGAGAAATGGCCAGCATGGTGGCTTTGGGAGGTTTCTGTTCAGCCTCTCCTTTTCCCGTCTCCCAATCCCATCTGGGCACAGGACGATGCGCCCACCTCCCACGTCATCTCAAAAGTTAGCTGCATGAATTAGAATTCACTCTTTTCTGCTGGTAGGATCTCCGTTGCTTTCTTCACCTCAGTTGACTGAAGTTGTGGTAAGTTCTCCAAGTTCTAAGTTCTGTTTGTTAGCTGGTGGTTGCTGCTCCGCTGCGCTAACATTAGCCTCTGAGTGACCGCGTAGAAACTTACGAGTCATTAAATCAAAAACATTGTTCACATGCCAATATGATGGGTTTTTTTTTCTTCTGCAAGACACATGCAGGAAAAGAATCCGTCAGTGTGGCGACGCTTCGGATCTACGGACCACCAATCACTTCTACACCGAAAACGCACACAGCCAATCATGGCGGCTCGCGGGGTCGGGCCTTTCCAAATATTTGCATGTGGTATGGGAATAACTACAAGGAAGGAGCGAGCAAGCTAACATGCTAACCAGAAGCTAGCAGAGGAAGTGTGTTGCTTTTGAAGAGCAGCGCATTCATAGATGCAGCCGTTTCAAGGTGACGGGACATTTATTGCCTTTGTAGGGGGTTTTCTTACCTTAACAGCACTCAGAGTACTCACATTCACACACACATTCATACACTGATGGCGGACGCTGCCACGCAAGCTGCCAACCTGCCCAACAATTAGCGGCTCAGACTCTCGCTCCAGAGCACTTTCACACGAACCAGCAACCCTCCGATAACTCCATGGCCATGAAGGATAAAGGAAAAATAAGCTGGCTTCGACGAAGCTCCACGGATCCCAGCACCCGGCACCGCACAGCAGACCACGACCCGCTCAGAACCGCGCGAGGGAGGAAGGAAGCGGAGACGAGTGCAGGGTCGCGTGGGGTCACCGGCGGATATGTGCAGGGCGGAACCGCAAACCCATCTGGTCCAGACCAATGCGGAGCAACACCGTCAACACCCGACGCATCCACCCACCCACCCACCCACCCACGGCGCTGCTGCAGACACGGACCTGCTGCCGGCGCAGCAGACGCTGCAGACACGGCGCTACCGTCAGCGCTGCCGAGTGCTGCCAGCGCTGCAGCTGCTGCTGCTGGCGCTGCAGACAGATCTTCAAAATCTTTTAACCATCTAAAACCCAAGTTTTAAGTCTTACAATAGCTTAAAGTTAATATCTCATCTCATCGTCTTCCGCTCATTCCGGGTCCGGGTGGCGGTCGTGCTGGAGCTGATCCCAGCTGACAAGGGGCGAGCAGCAGGGTACAAACCCCCTGGACCAGTGGCAGCTCATGGCAGGACCACATGGAGGACAGACAACCACTCACACACACACACACACACACACACACCTACGGGCAATTTAGAGGAGCCAGTTAACCTCAGCATGCTTTTGGAAGGTGGGAGGAAGCCGGAGTACCCGGAGAGAACCCACGCAGACACGGGGAGGAAGCCGGAGAACCCAGAGAGAACCCACGCTGACACGGGGAGGAAGCCGGAGTACCCGGAGAGAACCCACGCAGACACGGGGAGGAAGCCGGAGTACCCGGAGAGAACCCAAAACTATGATTATACCCAAATATATTCACTTTCAAACGCACATCCATCAGCCATAAGATTATGACCACCGCGTGTCCACCATAGAGTATAATACAACAGCCCTGCAATTATTTCTCCCTTCAGGAGTTTTATGTTGAATTTTGATTGAATGTGTTTGAGAGAGGCATTGACATGATGTGAGTATCATCCACCCATATACATCAGGGTGACCAGAATATTAGGGACCCCTCCCAGTGTAACCCAGTACAGTCCAACAGCGTCACAAACTACAGTCCCAATAACAATCATTCAAACATGTCAACACCTCTCTCACACACATTCAATCACAATCCAACATAAAACTCCTCCTGAAGGGAGAACTGACTGCAGGGCTGTTGTATTATACTCTATGGTGGACACGCGGTGGTCGTAATCTTATGGCTGATGTGTTGTATTATACTCTATGGTGGACACGCGCTGGTCGTAATCTTATGGCTGATGTGTTGTATTATACTCTATGGTGGACACGCGCTGGTCGTAATGTTATGGCTGATCAGTACATTGACTAATGCATTTGGGATTTTTTTGTACGGAGCTCGTACTGAACTGTGATCCCAAACCAAAGTACATACCAAAGTGTGACTTCTTTACACCCAGCTTAAAAAGTCATCATATTATATCATATCATATCATATCATATCATATCATATCATATCATATCATATCATATCATATCATATCATTTAACAATGTAATGCAGGTATTTGTAGTCAACGACAAGCTGGGTCTGCGGGGGTAAAGCAGCTGGCTCTGAAGAAAAAAAGTCAGTCTGGAACTGAAGATGCACAAAACTGACTTCTGGGCTCAGGGACACAGTCCACTCATGTTTGGACCCACTTTTCTGGGAACAAGACTTTGAGCTTTGGGGAACAATAGGAACCCTGCAGAGGATGTACTTCCTGCAGGGGCTGCGGAGGAAGCTGCTGATCCAATTATTCATGGCAATCACTGCCTGATGCACATGAATCACAATAAGCCACGGCAGACAACAATGGAAATGGCGGACAGGGGAAACGTTGGTCCAGAGCCATGTTCCCAGCACCAGAACTTTTCCAGAGACCCTCCAGAGGACCTGCTGTCTGTGCATGACCTCAGGAGGACCTGTGGTTTCAACTAGGTTCCGGGTAAATTATTTTAAGGCCCTATAGGTTCCTGCTTCGAAAATTTGTACATTCCAAGATACCAGGAGCTCTGGGGGCGTGGCTTAAAGCACTGAACGTGCCTGATTGGTCAGGCAGTCCACTCACCGCATCCATTGGCCACTTTCAAAATTCCACAGCTCCTGTTTTGTATTTTGCTGATCGTTTGGAGCACATGACTCAGTCAGTGGATACATTTTGATACATTTAGATTATTCACATCCATACATCTTGCTCATTGACTTATTAAAACTAATCACAATTTGTACACACTCCCAAACTCTAGTTAATCAAATCATCTGCATATTTTAAGGAGCTGCATTTCTTTCCTGGTAGATTTTCATATATTTATGATTATGATATGTGGCTAGATCAATGACTTGCCTGCCACATCAGATTTCAGTTTTTAACCGTCCTCCTTTAGACTCCCACGACAGCAGTTCCCCCATTGAAAACTGTACATTTCATATCAAACTAAGACGAACACACGTAAAAAGAGGATAAAAAAATTCAGATAGATGAATTACACATTTATCTCTATTTTAGTCCGTGCAGGGGACCATAACCCAGAAGTAACTATGATTTTTTAATTTAGATTATTTACATTCATACACTTTCTATATGTACTCGGTGGACTGTTAGCGGTTGACTTGCCAAATTACAAGCATTTTTTCCTGCTTTATCATTTTTAGAGGAATAAAAGGAGACGACACAGAAGGAAATGATGAAGAACAGCAGCAGCAGCAGCAACATCAGTGGGTAACGTTACCAATGCATAGGTCCACTGGGGGTAAACCTGGGCCTGACAGACTCTGCCGCCCACCCCAGCCCCACACAAAAACCTGACCATGTTCCATTAAAACCGGAGCTAAGCAGTCACCACGCTGAAAGAAAGCACTGAGGGGCGACACTTGTTTTTGCATCGTCAACCTAAGTGCAGCCAAGCCACAGTAAGAGGTGGCTGCCGGGACAATGACAGCACTGTGGGGGCCATTTAAAGTACCATGTACTCCCCCCGACGGTCTCCAGGCACCCCAGGACCGAACCAAAGGCCCCCTGGCTACTGTCCAACACTCCAACAAGGTCCTCCTCTCAAAACCTTTGTAAGGAGAAAAAACCTCAGCCAAAGGAGGTCAGCTTGGCACCGAGAGCAGTGGGGGGAGCCTTCGCTGCTCTTCCAGGAGCTTTCGTGGGCAGATTTTCACCAAAGTTGCTTGGTTGCCATGAGCGCCAGTAGGAGGTCAAAACGTCGGCTTCCAACAAGCAATAAGTTAAAACGTTTTTTCATATTTGATTGAAAGAAACTTTGTTGTAATGGCACTTTGATTCTGTTAGTAAGATTTTCATGAATATGCTTATATTTACAGCGAATCAGATGCATGTGTGACTGATGAATGGAAGGAGTCGTTCATACGGATGCAGGAGTTTCTTTCTGCTCTACGAAACATTTTAGCATCTTTCTGCATCTACTATTCCCGATGGATTTAAGTCAGCACGATTGTCAGGATCAATAAGAATATAGACTGAAAAAAAAAAATTGCAATCTAATTACATGAAGCGGCGTATGTTTGATTATTCACATCCACCACAAGCTTCCATCCTGTCTGTTAGAGCCAGAAACAGTTCGAGAGCTGCAGATGAAAGTTCACTGGAGAAACGCATTTCCAGCAGAAAATGCGTGTGAATGTTGAGAGCCGAACGAAATGGTTGAAGCAGCCGAACAGCGAAAAACGCTTTCGAAAATGCTCGCAACCTGATGCAGAATTAAACATGAAAGTCCCCAGAGAGCGGGGGCTTTTATTTTGAAACGCCGCTCAACCACATTAAAAGCTCGAGAAGATGACGTCAAAGCTTAACCATCTGACATCAAAGCCCCAATTATCTTACACGGAAGCCTAATTATAGTATCAAAGCCTAATTATGACATCATGAAGCTGATGTCAAAGAATGACATCAAAACTTAGTGTGTATCAAAGGTTTTCATCAAAGCTTCATGAGCCAACAGCAGAGCCTCAATTAGATGATATCAGGCCTAATTGGGACGTCAGTGCTTCGTTAAGCTGACTTCAAAACAATTAGCAGGCATCCAAACTTGATCATGACATTAAAGATGCTTAATAAGCCGAGATCAAAGCCTATTAAACCAACATCGAAGCTTAATTATGACATCAGTGCCTGATGAGCCGACGTCAAGGCGCCAATAGTTGACATTGAAGCTTATGTTAGATGCAGCTGAACATTTTAGAGAGTGTAAAAAGGTATAAAAAGTATAAAGGGTCCCAAAAAAGAGTCATAAAAGCTGAGCGTTGTGATAGTTGAATGGTTTCTGTTGCACAAACGTTTCAGTGCGGCAAACAAAAATCTGCAGTAGAAGAAGAAACCTGCGAATGAGGAACAGGAAGCTGAACGCGACTGCAGCGGAGACCCTCACCAGTTTGTAGTCTCGGTGCAGCTTGTTGTACTGGAACATGTTGCAGAGGACGGTGGAAGCCGCTCGAGCCGCCTTCAGGCTCCCGGAGCTGAACCGAGACACAGCGACTGATGTTAGGCAGGAAATGCCACAGATAAGCAGCTCACAGCAGATAATGGGGCCAGGCTCGCGCGCCGGCCGCGACAGCTCCGGAGCATGAACAGACAACAGGAAACAGAGGTCACAGCTTTGATATGGCTCCAAATACGAGCCAATTATGATAAGCATAAAGGATTCGGTTGCGGTGTTTTTCTGAGATTTGGGGCGACTGCTGCGCCCTGTGAATCCGGGCCGAGGCCCCCTCACCTGTTATCGTGGGACGTTTTGATGCCCAGCAGCTTCGGCAAGCCGTTGAAGTAGGAGATGTCGCGAGCTGCCAGCGAGCTGCGGGCCACCAGGTGGTTGAGGGCGCCGCAGATGTTGACCACCACCTCGCTGGATGGAGTCTTCTGAAGGCCGTCGCTCGGCAGCTTGGACACAAGAACGTTCACCATGTTCTTAGCTGCGGGATCAATGATAACGGACATTTTATGATGTGAACATTAGTGTTCCAAGATCTGACCACCTTTATCAAGTCTGAGATAAGACCAAGACCTTACAGGGTCCAGTCAAGACCTAAGCAGAAGATGTTCAGCAGGGTTTGACCTGAACAAAGTTTACAAAACTAAATCCTGTAAATCTAATTAACGGGTTCGTTGGCAAACATTTCTTGACAAAAACTGTGAGTCACTGTGAGCGCTGAATCTCGAGCGCAAGCATCTCAAATGCGCCACACAAACGGTCTAAAATGGAGCCGGTGAAGTGAACAGTGAAGTGAATGGTGACGAACAGCCGGAGCACAGCTCCAGTCATCACTCATATTAATTAAGCTGAGCGCGAGGCGTCGCCATGCCGCCGCTGGAATGTGCCCCAACATTCTGAGACCCTCCCTGATGCGGTGAGAAAGAAACGAGCCGCCCTGCTCCGCGTTCCTATCAGCGGTTACCCGTCAGGACTTTGAACCAAAGCCTCCTCGGGGCTGCAAGATATGGAAGACGTGCAGATCTCTCGGGGCCGCGGACCCCTGCCCTGGAAGGACGGGACGGGCCTCATGCTCGTCCTCGTTGTGCCAAAGAAAGCTGAACACGCAGAGGACAGAAGATCTGCTGCTCAGCCTCGTGTTCCTCCCAAAAAAGCAGGCGCTCCGCAGCAGCCAATCAGGTTAGCCAGCATCCACAAGGCGTGGGGGTTGGACATCAAGGACTACTGTGTTCACGAGCTCTGTGATTATCAGCTTGTTGTCATGGTGATACTAATGATCATGATGACTGTTGACTAGCTCTTATAGTTCAGACTGTTGATCACGGCTGCATTTTTTAGTGATTGGCTATGAAGGCTGTGGAGCCCAGTGAGGATTTGTGATCTGTGATCTTGGACCAGTCAAATAAAACCACCCTGACTCGTCTCGAATCGCCTGTTTGTAGAATGTCAAAAGACAAATTCCAGCTGTGACACGTCCGGTTGCAACACCACAAACGCACGACTGACACAACATCCACAGCAGCTCCTGTGCATTTTCGTCAGCGTTTCCTCTAGAACGGAGTCGCAGCAGCGGAGGTGAAGCAAAACGCACTTTAACATCACAGTTATTGACATTGTCAATGTTTAGATTCCATTTACTATGCGGCTGAAGCTGCTTTGTGCTAAAACCGCTGGCAGCCTGAGATGGCAGGAAGACTCAAATGTTAAGGTTTTGACCTTAACATTTTTCACGGTTCCACAGGCGTCTGTTCCAAATAGAATATTCCATCTCACTCCTCTGGTCTAGACTGCCGATGAAAATCAGCATCTCCTGGTTTTCTTGCATCACAATAAGAGGTTTCTATTCTGAATAGTCTACAGGAACTCAAAGATGTCATGAAGTGGCTGAAACTGCTGCAGCAGTGCTCCCTTCCCAGCAGCAGATTTAAAAAAAAAAAATACTGAAATACTGAATTATGACTGTCCAAGCGTCCATCTTACCCATTTGGTCCTTGTTGGAGCCGTGCCGGGCCAGGTTCCTCAGCAGCCCCGTCAGAGGCCTCAGCTCGGCATCGCTGTTGGTGTCCAACAGATCCAGGAGGATCGGCAGCATCCTCTCCTGCTCCAGCACCACACAGCTCAGCACCGAGCACCACTGCGGGACAAGGACACACACGCACCGGAGCGTTTTGTCAGCTGCCGGGGTCGGGGGCTGGATTCCATCCCGAGCACGTCTCGACGCCGCGGTCCTACCCTGCCGTCTCCCACAGTGATGTTTTGCAGGGCTCCTATAACAGCTTCCCTGCTGGTGGAGCTGCTGTCGCCGTTCTGCAGAATGAGCTTGTACAGCGCCACTATCTTCGGGTGCCACAGCCACTCGGCGCCCTTTGGGTGCCGGGACACCTCAGACAGTATGGACAGGTTCTGGTTAGACTGCTGCGGAGGGAGAGGACAGCAAAGATCAGACCTGTGCTGACGAAGGACACGGGTGGAAAGGAAAAAACAAAATGACAGGAATAACATCTTTGAATGGTGGAACACTGAACCCATATCAATGCACAAGTTTTATTTATCAACCTGTTATATTTTTTTTTACTTTAATAACATGAGAAACGTTTCATTCTGTAGCTGATTGAGACCTGTCGCCTTCCGTGTGCGTGCATGTGTTGTGCTCCCTGCCTCCTGTGTAACACACTCCTGTATGAACCATCTCAGGTGGTTCTGATCGACACCGGGTGGATCAACGCGTCTGCCCAGAATAAACGAAGAGAAAACCAAACTCGTGCACTTTGTCCCGCTGTGCCGTTGAACCCTGACCTCTGTGTACCGTTACACCCCTCGCGTTCGCTTCAGGGGAGGCGTGGCCTGCCAGGAAAAGCAACAGAGCAGCACTGGACCAAAAACTGTGTGAGGGGAGTCCAGACTTGCCGAGTTGGGGATTTCAGATGACCAAGAAAGAAGAGCGGCGAACGCCAAGCTGACGGCAGCAGGAGAGAAAAGGCGTCACTCGTCAAAAATGTGCTGCTGAGGTTGTTGCTCTTCCAGCCAACTCACACGCCGATGTCACAAACGTTATCACAGTTATGTTAGCCTTCAAAAAAAAAAAATTATTATTTTTCCAAAGGGGCTTATTTGATGGATAAACTCTTGGACAAATGGCAGCTCCCCGAAGTCTAAACTAAGCTAATCTTCAATATTAAAGTGTGTGTGTTATCCACTATTATACATGTTCAATCCAGTGCAGAAACTCAACGCTCAACTTCAAGCATGTTAAGTGGCGGACCGGCGCATCGCCGCACACGAGCGGGAAGCCAGCGCTCCATGTTAAAGGGATTGTTCACCCATGAATGACAATTCCTCCATAATCTTCTCATCACCATGCCGAGGGAGGGGTGGGTGAAGCGTTTGAGCTTTGAGCAGGATGACAGAGACGTTTGTGAACATGGAAAACATGGAGTTAATGGTTCAAGTCGAGTTTGAATGTTTGTGCTTGAGGACACTTGGATGAAACCGCAGCTGCAGCGTGGCGCCGTTTTGCCATGATCAACCGTTGTTTTTTCACCGTTGGGGGAAGTGGTCTCCATTTACTTTGATCAAGCTGGACTTGGCTGCAACTCTGTTTCACCCCTGGAACTTGTGGACTCAAGACTTCACCCCCCCTCCTCCATCGGCAGAGTGGCAACTAGCTCATGAGAGATTTTTTTTAAATTTGTGGTTTGAACTTTTCCTTTACGCTCTCCTTTTAGGTCTCCTTTTAACTTCTGATGAAGTGCAGCACAGCAGAAGCGGCATGGAGACGCTGTTCAGACGCTACAGTCGCCTTCTGCATTTTAACATATGCAGTATATTTATATATTAATTTATTTTTTGGTTTAGCGATGCAAGTTTAGTGAAACTAGTAAAGTGTCTTTTGTATGACTGATTTTGGCATGAAGATGGTGGAGCATGACCAAAAGAACATCATGATAATCAAACCCTCTGGAGAACATCAGCATCCCTTGCAAATTCCAGATATGTTACCCTTTAGAGCAAAGATTGTTAGGTTATTATTTGGTGCCAGGAGTTGTCCAGGCCAAAATATTACTTGGATTAACGAGCATAAAACTGCTATCAGCTGTCGAGAAATGCATCATTTGCTCTTCAGGAGGTTCAGTTGAGGATCTGCTCCATGTCAGGGCAAAGGGTGTAAAAAAAAAAAAAAAAAGGTGTCAAATGTGAAAGGAGGAATCTGCTGAAGCTGAATGCTCAAGTGTAGGGGAAGCCGTGGCAGTGGGTGTGATGTTTGGCCCCCAGTATCTCCACCGCCTGCAGTTTAAATGAGTAATGTAACCTCGTGGTTCTACATGCAAACTGATCCTCTCTGTGGACCTGTGGCCACTTCTAGGATTTCTATCTGTTAGGGCAATTATTATGAGGTTATTAGGTCTGACTGAGATACCTACTGAAAAATTCCGTGACAAGATTCCGGCCTGAAGCTTGAGTTCGCCAGTTTTTACAGACTTTATAACGAGAGTGTGAGAAGTTTCTCACCCTTGGACCATTGAGTGAGTTTGAGCTTTTAGGGTTCCTCTGTGTTGCACTGAACGTTAAGAATTGGTGGCTAGTCGCTTGTAAAAGAATAACCAACTGGTCAAAGTTCAAAAGTGCATTCTCTGAAGCAGTCCTGCCCGCAGACCTGCCAGGAGATGGAGAAGCTACTCCAACAAAATGTGCAGTCACCCACAAAACGCCTGAGGGATTTCAGAGTCTGGATATGTTGCAGGAGATTGTGCGGCAAGTCCCCAGTGCATGCAATCCGGGGTCGGCCAGTGGTCTGAGTGAGTGTTTCTACGGTGGCCCAAAGTGGGCAAACTGGTAGACGAAGCAGATGAACCCTGCAGACTGCTCACGAAAAAAGTCGGAAGAAAAAAGAGCGGAGCATGGACCAGTTCATGGGCGGGGACTACTCAGGGGTTTGTGGCTTGAGGGGTGACAGTGGCCGACGCCGACAACAGCTCCACCTATGACCTGCTTCCATTGTGGTGCCTCTCCCATCAGACTAGTTTGTTACAAGGTCTTATTGGATGAGGTGTACCGGGTGTTTTCTATCAACATAGGCCGTCACCAGCACAATTAACGGACTCTAATTTATCGATGATCAGTTCTTGCGCCACTTTAGAAGGCTGGTTTGCGATAAAAACGAGGGAAGAGGCCTCCCAGCGGGCTGCATACTGCCCCCTACAACTGCCGCTGTGAGGATAGTGCACTGAGGATGTGGCCTGAAGGTGAGGAGCATAATAACATTTTGATAAAGTCCTGGATGTTCTCCCCTGGATAGTAAGAGGACACTTATGAGAAACTGAAAAAACCAAAACGGTCAAAGTGAGGAGGCTGGATGTCAGCTGTGGACAGGAGGAACTTGATATTTGGGTTGCACACTGTGAACATGCAAAGAAGGAAAACTGTCCCAACTGTCTCTCCATCCACCATTTTTTAACTCGGGAATGCCTCGATCACATTCGTACAGTTCCACTCATTCACACCTGGAAGCTGTTTTCAAGGGAGTAAGTTGCAATAGTGGAGTTGTGATTTCTATGAACGCGATGAGCTTTACCTGTGTGGTCTTTTTGCTATACATGGTGAAGCAGCCAATAGCCTCCTTGTCCCTGGAGGCAGAGTCTCTCATTGGGCCCTCCAGCCGGCGCTGGACTGATGGCGGCAGCTCCGAGTACAGCTGATAGGACAGATTCCTCAGCACACATAAGGAGTTCTCCACACCCTGAATATAAAGAGAGGGGGCATGTGGGCATGTAGCAAAAGGCTGGGCTGACACATATAAAGAGCATACTTGTGTGGGGAAGCTCGTGACACTTGATTTGATGTCTGCTGTCCTTAAACGCCTCAGCATTAGGTGACCCATCCATGGGAGGTCAGGGCACAAAGCATTCTGCCTCGATAACTCTGCGGCATATCAAGTCTCTGCTGTTATCAACTTTGAACTTGGCTTGGGGGAGGGTAAGCGCAGGCCACCTGCAGGAAGCTGTTTGTATTACCCAGTGCCAGAGGTGGTTCAGATGGTTCTGGGTAAAGGAAATAACTGCCTTTCAAAAGAGAACATAAACCTCAACTAGTACAAGAACGGCCTCCAGTTTAGTTGGGAGTAGTCTCCCCTGGGAGGAATGGTAAGTGGTGAAATACCTAAGAATTCTGCCGCCATTTTGATACAGTATACAGTAAACATGGCACCAATGAACACACGCCAGGATGAGAGCACAGTATTTTAACAGAACCTGCATGTCCTGCATGTCCTGGTTGCCATGATAACAAAGCAATCAAAAGCACAAGAGGTAATCATGATAAACGCCAAAGAATATCCATTTCACAGGCCCGACGTTTTTTTTCAGAAAAAGCTTAATATTGTAAAATGTTTAGAAGTTATTGAAAACCTTTAATAGAAGAAAAAACGTGCTTTGCAGGCTGAATATTTTTTTAAAGTTAAATAGTTTCTGTAAAGTTTACTGAAGAAGTAAGCAGGCAAAATACTTACAAAAAACTGAAAAAAATGAATGCTAACTCCAAATGGATTTCCTGTTGAAAGTGCAAGTGAATGGAAGCCGGGTGGAAATGTTAAATGCTGTAAATTGCTAAATGCTAAAGGAGTGTCCTGAAAGAGCCGTGATGATGCTGTGACACCACCACAAATACATCAGTATGATCTCAGGGGCAAAAAATTCGGAAAAGTTGGAACTGTGATAATTCAGAAACCACAAGAGAGGGGGACCTTAATACAGTTCTTAATGTTACGTTTACAGCTTTTATGTTAAGGTACGGGAAAGTGTTTGAATTTCAGAGTTGAGTAAGTTTTAAAGCGTTTGAAGAGTCTCTCCATTCATTTACACTGTAATTTTGTGTCTAAATAAAGCCTCATATTTCAGAGTGGACAAAGGTACAAAAAAGGTAGGAAGGGTCCCGACATGAGCTGAAAAAGCTGAACATTTTAATAGTTGAGGTGTTTCTGTAGCTGAAGTAATTGGCTAGCAAAAACGTATGTAATAATTATAATAATAATAATACATATTTGGATAACATAAAACTGAAAGCTTAATAATATCCTGAGTCTGATGTTGTTTGATCACGTCTGCCAAACCCAGAGGAGTCCCGACATGTCTCCAGTCAAGGACAGCGAGCTCTCATGGCAACACACGGTCAATCATTTACCGGCGGGTGGAATCGCCGGGGCGAGCGACTGAGTCACCTTGTCATCGGCTCGCTCCTCCTGCTGAACGTAGGACACCAGCGAGTCCACCAGGCCCCGCATGTCCCTCATCCTCTCCCTCGTCCTCGCGTTCACCGAGCTCAGGTTCCTACACAGGGAGACACGGCCAGAGCCAGGCAGCCATAAAGGTTCAGAGTTGACATCTCACAGTGTGAAGCAGGAAGGGCCGTCGCGTTAGAGGGTTCCTGAGCCTCGATACCCCAAAACACTTCAAATACACGAATGAATGAGTCAGTAACCGGGACCTGTGACACACTGACAGACGCTGACTAAAAGGTGATGAGCCAAGGGAGCCTGTGGAAAATACTGGTATTTTCAACAACGAAAAACGCAAATAAGGTTTAGTACTGTGCCTGAAAAAAGCAAGGACATTATTGAAATTTGATGTTTATGATTGTAACTGCAATTAAGTTACTGATTTTGATGTTAATCTTTCATTTAAAAAAACAATAGAGAGAAGAGCTGCTCAGGACCTGCATCCCTTTCTGTGCCATGTATTTGGATTTGACCATCTCAAGTGTCTTTGAGTACTTTGAAAGCCATTTTTTAGATATAATGTATCATTACTCGTTATTAAAATATGTAAGAGTGTGGGACCAGAGTCCACCCTACATCAACAACTCCTATGTAGAGTAAAGTAGAAGCCCATTATAGACTGGATGAAGTTAAGGGTCGGCATTCTTGATGGGCTTCATCATTTTGGTCCAGGCTGAATTAGAGGAGCTATTGGATGCACTTTGACTCTGTCAGACATTCATTGTCCCTAAAGGTTGGACTGAATTCACTTTGCTGATCCCCTGAACTTTCATCCGGCGCCGTTGTCACGTTTGCTCCACTTTTTCAGGGTTTCATGTCAATTTGCCAACAGGTGGTAAGTGTAAACATGTGGTCTTCAACGAGGAACATGATGTCTCACATCATGTTCATGAAAGTTTGGTAGATCTGTTCATGTGTGTTTATATCCAAAGAATCTTTGAGAGCACTGATGGCTCATGGGACGCTTCTCTGGGGCTTTGAGGAGGTCATTTGGAGTTTTTTCGGCTTGCCGGTTGGCGACTTTGCCTGTTGTTCACCCACAGAGTGAGAGTCAGTGTGACAGGCTGCGAGTAATTATTAATGAAGAGACGGCAACCAGAGAAAGGAGACAGCTGCAAAGCCAAGTAGGTGGGGCTAAAACTGCCTGGAGACCGTTTCAAGTAAATTAGTAGCAACTTGGCCACTAGCGGTGGCTACAACTGGTCATATTGATTCACTGAATTCCAGCCTGACAGTTCATCTCTCGACTTTCCTTCATTTGTCACCTGTGTGAACAAAGATTTGGTCATATTTTGGCTTCAAAATTAATTTAAGATATATGATTTGAGTACGAGGACCTGGTCTAATCCATAGATGACATGAGTCCTTCATGGCGATGGGTTAGGCGCGGCCTTCTGTTCTGATACCTGAGGCAGCCGGTGGTGTTGTAGAAGATGTCTTTCTCGGATGGGCTGAGGGGGACGCTGCTGCACAGAGGAATGAGCACTTTCTCGGTCAGATCTGCCAGAGCCTCTTTGGACAGTTTCTCCTTCAGGTTGTCTCTGGAGGACAGATTCCACAGTATACCTGCAGGCACGACAGGAGTGCGAGTGATAAGTGGCATTCAATAACAGCACCTGGAATGTCTGATCATGGGCGCAGTGTCAGCTCATGAACAGCACGAAGGGCCAGTTTTCAGTCTCTAAGATGTCTGTTAGATGTTGTACCAGTGATGTTCTTTCGAAGCTCCTCGTCGGGCTCACTCAGGACGCTGATGAGACGCATCACTCCACCCGCATCGATGAGTTCCACCTTGCACTCGGTGTTCTCATAGATGAGGTTGCGCATGGCGCCAGTGGCAAAACGCTGCACTTCCTGGTTGTCACTGGAGAACAGCTGAACCAGAGCTGGAACGCCCAGCAGAGCTCGGACCTGCAACGAGAACCGGAGAGCCCTCATTCTGATCACAGGTCGTGACGCCCCGTGACGGCATCTGGCACAGTCACGATGCTGCTGCCATTGTGCTCAGTGCTGTGGTTCCTCTAGTTACCTTGTTTTTGGCATCATTGCTATGGTAACACTGGTGTTGTATATACGCAGCCCCCACAGCTTGCAAGGTGGTGTCGGGCTCAGACAGGTACCGGACCGCCGTGGGCATGTCCAGACGGTTCATCCTGCAAATACACACACACGGGAAAACCATCACCTCCATGGAAGTACCAAACGTTGGCCTGATGCTCCAATGGTAAAGTGGAAGCTCCAGATTTATGATAAACAACTACATCTCTCCACAGATACAACGTGAAGCCACACTTATGGCCATATTTATTTTAAGAGAGAATATTACATTTTGTAATTTTTTTTTGGAAAATTTATGCATTTTCCCTCTTGTAGACTTCTGTCCCTGGAAACATTTTGGGTAGGGCCAATCTAAAATGTGATGCTAAAAGCGATTTTTATTTTTACAAAAAGGGAAACATAAATAAAATATAATAAAATAAAAGGAATTTAGTAAATCAATGGGTAGCCAATCAGTACACACGACAGTCCAACAATTTAAGAGACTTATCAAACAAAATTGTGAAACACTGCTGGTCCTAGTTTCACTATGTTTGCTCATAGTGACCTTGACCTTTGACCATCAAAAGCTAATCATTTGTGCCCAAGTTGACAATCGTTCCAAATTAAATCCAGGCATTCCATGTATGTTGCATTCAAATGGGGACTTTGAGACGTATGTACGAAGATCCTGAAGAGGCATAAAAAGTGAAACTGCAGGTCAGAAAAACACTTGTGATGAGCCTTTGTCACAGTTCTCATCTAAAGTGACCGACTGATCAATAACTGAAGAGAATAATCGTCATGGCAGACAAAAAAACAAGCTGGTGTGGAGGTGCGCAGACGTCACGGTTCGGAATGTGCCTCAGTCCCAAATGCATCATTTCACGTCTCATTTTTTTTTTTTATTGGAGTTGTGCAAGTGAAAGTTTTTATCTGGTTTTGATTCAAACTGGCTGAGATGGTTGGCAGAGCCTGTCGTATGTTAAACACACACTCTCACATAAGTCATGTTTTTACAAGGCAATCAGTCACAATCAACTGAGAAGCACCTCTCAGGCTTTAAAAGTACGAAATAAACAGGTGAATAAATACATGAGCTCGCACCCATGACGTACACACCATGGCGGTTCGGTACGAATACCCTTACAGTTACACTCCTGACAGAAAACGGTCATTGTTGCATCCACTGAAAGAGTCGTGTGCTTCTCGCCTACGACAGAGCAGAGTTTTGCCCCTAAACTTGGATTTTCTAACACATGTTTCAGTGGATTTTGGTGACGCATGTTGAGGACAGACTGAGTTTCCGTCACAAACCTCCTGCTCAGCACGGTCTCAGCGCAACAGTTGCATGTAAAGCACATGTAGTTAGAGCCAGAGAGGACCAGGTCAGGTACGACATGTTCATCTGGTGTTCATCTAGCAGGGTTCTCGTTTAGCCTCGACGTCAAGTACCGATCGAAATGAAGACTCCTTCAGCATTTGACAAAAGGAGAATGGGGCCTGTGGCATGTGAGCACAAAGCAACTGGTGGAGAAGATCTAAGCCGGTGTGTGATGTCTCACCCTTCCAGTAGGTCGTTGCTGTGTACTGAGGCTCCTTCCAGCACATCGGCTCCTTTCCCAACACTCCTCACGCTGTGCAGCGAGGCCGCCCGGTGCAGGGGCGCCTGGTACTGCCCTGCCCTCCAGCTATGGCTGCTCCTGGACACCTGCTGCTGCCACGGCGTCCCCCAACCATCCCCCGCCACAACGACCCCTCTACCAGACCCCACCCAGCCCTCATGGCCAAAGGTGGAGCCCTGCTGCTGATAGTGCTGCTGCTGCTGGCGGTTGGTCATTCGATTGATGGTGCGGTGGGAGGGGCCTTTGTAGGTGTACTGGTATGGCAGTTCCTCCTCCTGCCATTGCCCTCTTCCCTGCGCCAGCGTCCTGCTGAGGCTACACCTTGAGGTTTGGGGAGGCACAGTGATCAAGACGGGGTTGTCCTCGGGCGGAGTCAGTGTAGTCAGAGGAAATGCTTCCTGGTCATCCTGACACAGTGACTTAGAGCGTGTGCTTCTACCGTGTGATTGAGTGCCCTGGTAGCTGCTCTGAACCATGGTGGTCCCTGAATATCTCGCCCTGGAGCTGGTTTCCACAGCAGAGCGAGAGGAGAAACCAGAGGAGGGCAGGGGCGCTGTGGGAACCTGGAGGGTGGTTGGTGTGGAGAGCAAGGGTTGAGAGACTGCTGTCTAAACACTCCAGCAGACATATTCAAATGAACTTTGTCAAACGTTCAAACGGGAAAAGACTAAATTTCAACATATCCTCCGCAAATCTGCAAAGAGCTCCTACGCACAAGACTCATAGATTAAAATAATGCATTTATGACGCAGAGCGCATGACTTTTCAATTATATGTGAAAGGATTCTGTTGCATTTACTTTTTTAAAGATAGTCTTGACAAACTTTTGCCTCCCAGTACCACAGAGATTTCAGATGCCAGATGCTGATGGATCATCTGAAGCTAGTGAATGCTCGCCATGTGGCAGACTGATTCCTCTACTCCCCATTTCCCTATTCTGACACTTGGGGTTCCCTGAAGAATGCCAATGTAAAAGATTCACCAGACATTCGGTGTGGAGATGTTGAAGCACTTGAGAGATTCGTGCTACAAATCAGGTCTCTAGTCTGCATGCTGACTACTCTGGGTCCACATGTCAAATGGGTTTGGGGTGAGAGATACACTCTCAGATACATTATGAGGTATGGTGAGTCAGCGAAACATCCCACCTCACTGGTCAGCTGTAAGGGCAAAGACCCTCTTGCCTCCAAATGCTTCTTCAAGTGTACAGGTCTCAACCTCAACAACCTCGGAATGCTCCTTGGCTTTGGGGAGCATACCGCCTCCCTCAATGAGGATATACAGGACACGCATGCGTCACCAGACACCGCTCATCTCTAGGAGAAGCCGCTGCCACTGCTGGTTGGATGTAACAAATGGCTCCTGGGGCCCACCAGAGCCTTCCAGTGACAGAGCAATAAACCCCTCTGAAGCTGTTCATGACAACAATGCGGACCTAAAAAAGACTGCCTTTTGTGGACTAACCACCTCATTACCACCTGTAAAAGATGAAGGCGAGTACAACAGTTGGTAGGAACTAGCAGAAGCAGTGAGTGAGGAGCTTCATGGGCAGGCAAGTTTGACTACTCATCCACCTGCAAGTGCCTCCAAAAAGGCAAAGATCGTAGTACTAAGGAGGATCTTGATGGATTGTTCCCCCACGAGCTACCAGATTTTAAAAACAGTTAAACTAACAGTGAACAGTAAAACCTAACTGCCCATTACTTAGCCTCTTTCCTTTTTTGGTGAAGAAAACAAACTTCTTCATGTAAGATATGTTAAGATATAGACCCGAGCACAAAACATCCCACTGATCTGGATCCCAGTCAACTCAACACCAAGCTACTTAAAAGAGAAGTGTGGGAGGCAGTATGAAAGCCCCAGAGGATGCGCCTGGAAAGCTGTAAGTGGCGGTCCAGGCCAGCCTGCCAGAAAATGGTTGATCTTCCACCTCCTCTACACTGGTTTTTCAAACCTGACACTCTAGTTTCTGCAGTGGGAGACCTAGCTCAAAGACAACCTCGACCAACGCAGCTCTGACTTCAAATAACAGATTGGCTTCAATTGCAGTCTACCTGCCACACCAGCTTTTACGCCAGTAAGGGAGATCTGGTCTGCTACAACAGGACTGTCTGTTTAAGGACTGTCCTCACTGACAGGTTAGCCTCCAGCCTCCAACCTCCAACCTCTGAGGTCTCATCGGACCTTGATCAGATGATGTGACCAGATCACGTGGCACAGTGCCTTTAATGGGGCAGCTTACTGGCTCTCTGTTTGAGGTTGATTATCAGAGTTTGAGCTCTTCAGGAAAAGTAGATGGAAAGGTCTGCAGGCACTGACCGGCAGATTGTGGAGAGCCTTCATTACCTGCTGGACTGCAGACAAAAGCAAGGTGGTAAAATCCTCAACCAGATGTAAAGGGGAGAGTGATCAAGGTCTTTTGAACTAAATTTCCGACACTTCCTGCCTCGGCGAAGGCACAGCTGCTATACAGCTGCTAATTGCTTATAGGCGAACGCTGGTTGCACACAAAATGATGGAAAAATGTACCTGATTTCTTTGTTAAGTATTCGTGTTGCAGTCATTTTAAAATGACACCAGTAACTCGCGGTGTCACCAGATCTGTGTGCACACCAGACTCACCACCCGCTTATTATGCCGCATTCGTCCCAGATTAAGAGGAAAAGCTTGGCTGCACCGGAACCCAGACTGGCCTCTTCCATTAATATTTAGACCTACATTTAGGGGGCTGTTGTTTTAAAGGCTGTTTTCAAAGTTTATGGTAAGCACCTCCATTACAACAGCAAGGTGTCCTGTCATTGGACCTGGAATTTCTTTATGAAGTATTCATGTACGTGTTTTGAAATGCACTTGCTGTCACCACCAGTAACTCCAAATCAACTGGAATAGAAATTTTAATGATTATTCCTTGCAATACGTTTGGATCTAGCGTATTGATGTCGTGCAGTGCCGGCACATTACTCACGGCCATGGTGCGGCTGGGGGTGTGGATCATGGATCTGGAACTGAAGCCTTGGCTGTGGGAAAAGCTTTTCGCTGCAGGGACACTGTAATCTGGATAAAAACAAGACAGAAAAAAATGTTATTGCAGTGAAAGAGACACTTGTGGACAACAGAAGATGCATAAGTCCAGATGAGGGGCAGCAAAGTCTGGCGGGCGTGCACACAGTTCAACTCTTCTCATCAGAGACGACATGATCCCAGAGCAAGAGTCAGTCACAGCTCGCTTGGCTCAGCCACAACAGCAGTGGAGACGGAAGTTCCAGTTGAAACCAAGCGATTGCCATGTCACCAATACCCTCATGAAGTTGAAACCTGTGCAACTGGCATCATTTGACCAGTTACCAAATTATTAATGATATAAATTCTTAGCAGCGAGCCTTAAATAGACCCAGCTATTCTGGTAACTACTGCCACACAGCTAAGTTGATGGCATTCGCTCAAAGACAATTTTGTGGCTGTCGCCAGGTGCAACTTCTTCGATAAAGTGATAAAATGAGCTGATGAGACACAGACGAGACTTACCTGGACTAAAGTGACAGACGGAGGATGTGGCATAACAGAAAGAAACCCCGGAATTACAATAAAACTAGAACACTGACAAAAGGAGAAGCAGATAGAACGACACTGTGAGAGGAGACTGATTCTGTCTCTGACTGATTTCACCAACAAGACCTGCAAAAACCGACGGCAAAGGAGTACAAGTTACACACAGGAGCCCACCAATAAAGTATAAAGGCAGGTCAAGTCAAGTCAAAGTTCATTTATGTAGCACATTTAAAACAACCCTGGATGACCAAAGTGCTGTACAGGCCAGAGAAAAGAATAAGGAAACCATTATAAATAAGGGCGTATTAACACCTGCCTGGTTTGGTTTGAACGAGACCCCAAAAAATCCCTGGTTCAGACCTTCCGGGCTGGTGTGTGTAAAAACCGTGGAACTCTGGACCGAGACCCAGCCGGAGAGGTGGTCTCGGCTCGCCTCCAAACGAACCCTGGTGATGTGAAAGCGACGGCACCTCGGTCCGATCCAGGTCAAACAATCATTCGCCTCTTTGGACGTAACAGGCTTCGGTAGCCACGTGCATTATGGGAAATGTTGTTTGATTAGCACGGAAACTCCAAAGACTGGCGGCACGTCGTCGGGCCGTCGGTTAAAAATGAGTCGCGGCTCAACGTGGAGCAAAGAGATGGAACGTCTGTCTGGTATTTGGGCGGACGGCGACATAGAAAGAACGCTGGAAAACACGCGTGAAAATGCCGAAGCGTTTAACCCGTCCAGCACTGGGACGACGGAGGAGGAGTTCCACCGCGCCGCAGATCAATGTCACGTGAAGGCGGAAAAAAACTCTGAATGCTCCAAACTTTCTGCAAACGTTTGTAACTGTATGAAACGGATCCCCATGATTGTTTACTTTCTTCTTTATCACGTTGCCCCGCCTCCAGATTGTTTTGTCCAATGATTGAAGGATCTTTGCACACATGTGGGTGTGTTGAAAAATTCTGGGACTCTTGTGAAAATT
>CAAKHG010015920.1:0-13146 GCA_901007715.1 Dactylopterus volitans | reverse complement strand
GTTGAGAGGGCCACCAATACTAACAGAGCTGAGCCCAGTCCAAATGACCAGACATTAACACACACACACACACACCACCACTACTACCACCAAGGCTAACTTGCTAATCGACGCTCCGAGCTAATACTACTTCCGGTGTCTGTGTTTTTTTTCCCCTTCAAATATTTTTTTTAAATCGCGCACACGGACTTTGCAAATGAAGAGTGCAGATTTGCCCGCGACTAATTTTGCCCGCGTTTAAAGCGCGTGGGGGCTCCTTAAGAAGAGAGGAGAGGCGGAGGGGGGAGGGTTGGCCCCGTGGATTTGAAATAAAACCAGCTGATCGGTGCGGTGGGGACGGGGGGGTTCAAATACGAGTGGAAGCCATCTTGAAGGGTCGGGTGAGAAGCCTCATTCGTAGTCAGCTAGAAAAAAAAACAAAAAAAAACCTGATACTCCTTACAGACACCGCTAAAGGGAGCCGGTTTAATTTCACTCATCTAAGGTAAATGTCCGAACACCGTCGACGTCCATATGATTCGTAAATAACGCGGACGATTTGGATGTTTCGCAGTATTTCAGTCACATTTTAGCTCTTCGCCGTTTCGTCATCGTTTGCCTGTGTTTTTTTTTTTTGGCTGGACTCGGCTATGCTAGGCGGCTAATGCTAGTTAATGGCGACTATCTACATCGGCTTTAAGGGCAAAATGCCACCGCTACGTCGTTTAATATGATGCGGGCAGGCGTTGTTGCGCACAGAGAGAATTAAATGTATCCGAATCGGTTGCGCATCGTCGGCCGCCGGACAGCAAAACAATCATTAGCTCGGAGCTAAAGCTACATGCGCTGTCTTCGTTTAACCCGATGCGGCTGGGCAGCAAGGAGGGTAAGTCGGCAGGTCGGTTCGGGGGAGACGGCGCCACGCCAGCGGAGCCGCCGGACGCTGCGGTGCCACTCGGGCTTTGCCGCACGGTCGACGTGGAACCGCCGCGGCTCCCCGGGCGAGCGGAGCCCCGATGACGCGAGCCCCGCAGCGCCTCGTCGCTGAAGCTAGCGTCGCGGCAGCCACCTGCCAGCGCAGCTAACGGCTACTCATCGCCGAGGCTTTGCGGCAAACATCTGCGCTGCCCCCGACGCGTTGCGTGTCTTTTCAGCTAATATTAAATATCCGTGTGGTTTATGATGCTTGTTTCTTAAAGCCGTTTCGTCGCCTTTTTTTGTTTTTGTTTCCCAGGATCGGGGGAAAGCCACCGAGGAGAGGACACAGCGGCTCAGTGAAGCTAATCGAGATGGCTAGCTGAGGAGTCGGCCCACACTTGGACGCCAGCGAAGCCTCCCGGAGTTCGGCTCTCCGAACACCGCTGGCACCTTTACACCTACGCGAAGCTTACCAATTTTATATCGATCGAGAAGAGGCACTTGATGTCCATGAAACAATATTGTCGAGCCACCTGCTGAGACAAAGATCTGAGTAATTTATATATACATATATATAGATATATATAGATAACTATTGGAGTCTCAAGAGGGAAGGACAATCTTTTAGAACTTGGAGTGGTCCAGAGCAGAGTGGACTCCTGTCACCCACAGACTGCCCGAGTCCTGTCAGCCACAGACTGCCCCGTGGTTTAAAATCGCTGGTGGAACAGAAACTTAAGCCGGGTAAACATGAGCACGGCCAGGACAGAGAACCCAGTGATTCTGGGCTTGTCCAACCAGAATGGCCAGCTAAGAGGCTCGGTGAAGCCGGCTGGAGCACCAGGAGGAGGAGGTGGCGGCGGAGGTGGCGGCGGAGGCGGCGGCGGCGGCCCTCTGCAGCAGCAGCAGCCACTAAACCAGATGAAAGGCACAATCAACAACGGCAACTCCCAGCCAGCCCCCACGACTAACGCCGTCATCAAGTAAGCAGCCTCAGAGGAACCATAGACGTTCGACTTGGCGTCCTCGTGACGACGCAGTACATCCACTGCTTGTTATGGTTTTTTTGCTTTACTGGATATTTTTCTCCCCCCCTTCGCAGGCCTGGAGATGACTGGAAGAAAAATTTGAAATTGCCCCCAAAGGACATGAGGATGAAAACTTCGGTTGGTATAAGATGGTTCTCCTCCTGATATTATGACACCAGTCATATTTGAAAGAAGAAACTGGTAAAATCGGCTAGATTAATTTAGGAAAACAGACTAATAGTCTCTCATTAGCCTTGTTTGAGAGGTGTATTGACATATTTGAATGATTGTTATTGGGGCTGTAATTTATGCTACTGCTCAACTGTGGTTGGTTATACCGAGAGGTGTCCCTAATGTTTTGGTCATCCCGCTCACATGCTTTAGGGTGACAGCAAAATATTAGGGACACCTCGGTATAACCCAGCGCGGTTCATCAGCAGCACAAATTACAGGCCCAGTAAAATGTGTCAACACCTCTCAAACAGATTCAATAAAAATAAAGCCTGAAACTCCTCCTGAAGGGAGAATTTATTGCCGGGCTGTTGCAGTGTATTCTATGGTAAACAAGCACTGGTCGTAATGGCTGATCGGTGCAATATGAGCCAGTGTAGAGAGACTTATAGTGCCATAAAGCCAAAAGAGACAATGGATTATCTTATCATTTTCTTCACTTCATAAATGAGATGTGATGATCAAAGTATCAAATGAGTCATCAATGATTAGAAATGCCCAGAATACAAATTTGCCGCATGTACTGCTATTAGTTAGCATCCTGCTTTTCACAGATCTGTATTAGTTCAACTACACTAACTGTTGTAACTGTGTTCACTGTAATTCCAGGAAGCACTTTATCAGTGATTTGTAGGGTTAATAAAGCTTGCTCATGTCTCCGTCCTCACAGCACCACTGTTGAGAATCATGGTAATGATAGCGTTTGTTTTCATCTGAATTACAATCGTGAACTGGTTGGTTAGACCTTTTTTTTGTTTCTGTTTGAGTCATTAGAGGAAGTCGATGTGCGGCTGCAGGTTTCAGGTTTTTTATTTCTTTATGTATATGGTGCCAGTTCATAGCAGAAGTTTTCTCAGTGCCATTTTCTTTTTAGAGCAGGTCTAGATTCTCTGCTTATTGTAAATTGAGGCCCAACAATTCCCTGTGCCCAGTAGCACGGATACTGCCCTTTTAGTTCAGTTTAAAGGCCTGTCTGCAAGTTTTTGAATTGATCAGTCTGAAGAAAAGCTCCAGTTGATAAGATTGAAATTGATATCTTTGGGTTTGTTTTTTTTTAATATCCTGACAACGAGGTACTAATCTTAATAACTGTGTGAAAATCGCAGGACGTGACTGCAACTAAAGGCAACGAATTTGAGGATTATTGCCTAAAGAGGGAGCTGCTGATGGGAATCTTTGAGATGGGCTGGGAGAAGCCATCTCCAATCCAGGTGCGTGCCGTCGTCCTATTAAAGTTTCAGGAAATATAGATGTGGAAAGCTACAGCGATACCTTTTTGTCTGTTTTGTAAAGATGCAAGTGTACCAGTTTCTGGCCAATTAATTTAATAAATCACTTTTCATCTTAGGAGGAGAGCATTCCCATTGCACTGTCGGGAAGGGATATTCTGGCCAGAGCCAAGAACGGCACGGGAAAGAGTGGAGCCTACCTCATTCCCTTACTTGAACGCATTGACCTGAAGAAGGACTGCATACAATGTGAGAGCGCTCTCGTCAGATGTGCAAGCCACTTCCTCTTTCTTGTTGATCAGCGTCAACGAGCTCAATTAACCACATTGTGTTCGATGAGGCGAGACGGCGCCGTTTCACCTTCAGCCCAAACCGGCGCTCCGTACTAATCATAGGGTCTCTGTAATTGTGTGGGTGTGACTTCAGCGTGGCTCCTCCTTTTAAGATGTTTCAGGTTGTATGAATGTTTTTTTTTTTTTTTTCTTTTTCAGCTTTGGTCATAGTGCCCACCAGAGAACTGGCTCTGCAGGTGAGCCAGATATGTATCCAGGTCAGCAAACACATGGGCGGAGTGAAGGTGATGGCGACCACAGGCGGGACAAACTTGCGCGATGACATCATGAGACTCGATGAAACGGGTAAGACCCACTCGGGTGACCAAACGCGTTAAGCTGCGGCATCGCTTTACCCGTCTTTCGGACTCGGCTCTTGTTCTGAACCGCCCGTCAGACAGGGAGCGCCCCGCCCCCCAGTTGCTGGTTGAATTGCTGCTCTATAACCAATTAATTTTAGTTCCTGGCGCTTCAAGTGAAAGAATCATTCGAAGTGGCATTTCTGTTCTGTACAGGAGATGAATATGACAATAGTTATACTGAGGCCAAAATGATGGACGTCTTCCTCGCGTGAATGAACAAGATGGAGTCTGCAAACTCTGTCTGGTCGCGTCCGAGCCTAAATTTATTCATTTTTTTTTTTGTCAAAGTAAAAAATCACTCAAAAGCCATTTAACGGTGAATTTGGAGCTCTGGAAGTCTTTGAACGCATCACTCACATTTGAGAGGGGCTCACTCATGCTCCACTGGCTGATCCGAGATACCTAACCTGCTAGATGCAAGACTCAGCCATGAGGCAGTCGAAGCGGATCGGAGTCGCCTGTTGCCGCAGCTCTGACTGTGCGCATCCATGGAAACGGGCCTGGAAACAGCATGTGTCCCTAACAACAGAAAACGCTGTACTTGCTGCCCAATCTGTTTCACTACGTCCTTAATTAAAAATTTAATTTTTGTGTGTGTGTGATTGCTGCAAATTTGAGCACAAACTGCTTTTACGCACACACGTGTTTTCCTGAAGTAACTGACCAGACGGAGCAGCTCATCTGTTAATGATTGTCGGCCATCTTGTCGCGCAAGTCCGGTGCGTGTGTTTGTTTTTAAATGCACTCTGTCTTTGTATTTAATTTTTATCTCGCAGTACATGTGGTGATTGCCACTCCTGGGAGGATTTTGGACCTCATCAAGAAAGGAGTGGCCAAAGTCAATCACGTGCAGATGATCGTTCTGGATGAAGTGAGTTTAACTGTCCCGATTTTGGTTTGCCTTTGACCGTACCTCCCTTTTATCTGTTTTTAACCAGTTTGAATTTAACATTTAAGCATTTCTGGGTGTAATATATATATTTTTTTTTTCTTGTATCTCAACAGGCAGACAAACTCCTGTCTCAAGACTTTGTGGTCATGATGGAGGAGATACTGGGCTTCCTGTCCAAACAGAGGCAGATTTTACTTTATTCTGCAACCTTCCCTCTCAGTGTGCAGAAGTTTATGGTATGTTTTTCTTCAGGTTTTTTTTTTTTTTTTTCAATGATCGCTTCGAAGTACTTCAAGCCAGTCTTAAAACACTGCGTCGCCCATCTTTGAATTGGAAAAAAAATGTTCCCTTATTCTGGCCACTAGAAGACCGGCCCCAGACACGCTTTCAACCTCAGTGATATAAAATGGAACCCGTAGTCCTTGTGTGTTTTGAAAACATTGTTCAGAGTTTATGTAAAGCATATAAAAGGCTCCAGAAGTCTTGGGAGTGGGTGGCTCATGCATGTGTATATGCCCTCCAAAAAAAAAGAAACCCCTGCAAAAAAAGAAACTTTTTTTTTCCAGTGTTTCCCCTTGGATTATTTTCAGGCCCTGTCATACCCACTGAAAAAAACAGACGAGATGCGCGTGATGGCATATTGGTGCAGTCGGATGACGCAGCGAGCACTCTGCAGTTTATATTTGCATTCAAATTTTTGTTTGCTAAATATTGTATATTCAAGATCAGAAGGAGCGGATGACTTAACATAACTTAGACGTGCATCTTTACGCTCGTGGATCTCAAACCTTTTTTACATCAAGAACCCCTAAACTGAGACAAATTACACCATAGACCCCCATTTGACAACATTTTGAAACATAAACTCCATAAATAAATATTTATTCTGAGACTCAATAACTTTTACTTTTCTTTTTCAACGTATGTTCAAATGAATGTTAATGAAATTAATTTTTGGGAAAAAATTCTACAGAAATTTGTGGATAAACTATCAAGAAAAATTCATATCTCTGGAAAAAGTTGGAGAATTTCTAGAAAAAAAAAACCTGGGAACCCCTTGAATTCCCTGGAGGACCCCATTTTGAGAACCACTGCTTTACACTACATTAGCATTTCATCCACACACACTGCTGGTTCACTGCTGCAATTAATCATCAAGCACATCTTTCCCGTACATCTCAGAAGGATCTCTGCAAACCCTCCTGCATGGTCCTCCTTTAACAGGCTGCTTATGCGACAAAGCATCCCTGCGCATAGTCGAGATTATATCAGTTAACAAGAACCGCCAACTTTTTATGATTTTTCTGAATAACGAATTAAATCATTGCAGAGGAAGAATAAGCGCTTGGGTTTTTTTTTTTCTCGCTTTTATTATAAGAGTTGCATGTATTTGACAATGCCAGGGTAAAAATGACTGTGGTTCTAATGGAAAGACAATCTGTTGTCATTTTCATCATTGCTTAATAAAAAATGTACGCTTAACATCAAATTGGAAACTCACCATGGGGATAAGCAGGGACTGCGTTTACGGTTATTAAGCCATTCGGGATCCCAGCCAGACGTTCCGTGTTTGGCTGCATTTTGTTTTGACTGGGTCCGCAGTCGGACCGGGGTCAGCGACGCCGGAGATAACGGAGCTGGAGATTCCATCTCGCCTGCACCTGTCGCTTCCGCCAACATTCCTCTCCATCTATTTTCAGTTTGACAGAAAGTTCTTTAAGTTGCCTGTCGCCTGCGACGTTTTTCCGTTTTTTTTTTTTTTTTCGACAGCGCCGTATTAACGCTAGCTTGCTACAAACTTTCAACATCCCATAATGTGCCTGCGCTCTCAGCGGTGGCGCTCACGTTGTTACTCGGCAACGAAGCAGGTTGGACTCGCGCTGAACCTGCGACACTCAGGCCCCCTAAACGTAAATGGTTATTGATTTTCTGAATGAATGGATACGTTGCTTATTTTTGGAAGACAAATTTTTCTATCCTTTGGGCCTGGCTGGGTGCCTCATCGGCCTGGTGGCCCGCCAGGCCTCTACAATTGTAGGGGGAAACGCTGATGTTGTCATTTCACATTAGCTTATTACTAAACCGCCTTCATGTCGCACCTACTTTTGCAGAATTCACACCTGCAGAAGCCCTATGAGATCAACCTCATGGAGGAGCTAACCCTGAAGGGTGTGACTCAGTATTACGCCTATGTAACTGAAAGGCAAAAGGTCCATTGCCTCAACACCTTGTTCTCCAGAGTAAGTCGATTTCGCCGCTATTCTAATCTTTTTCTAATTTACCTTGCAAACTTATTAGCACTGATGGCGTAACAAACACTGGCTCTTAATATTCCTTTTCATTTCTACCTATTTGTAACGAGAAACGCACATTCCTGTTATTGGATCCTGGAAATGTCTGGAAAACGTTGTTAAAATTCAAAATATTGATTTCACAGTGAGTCATTGTACTTTTTTTTTTTTTTTTTTTTCCCCCAGCTCCAGATCAACCAGTCTATAATCTTCTGCAACTCCTCTCAGAGAGTGGAGCTCCTTGCCAAGAAGATCTCACAGCTTGGTTATTCATGTTTCTACATTCATGCCAAGATGAGACAGGTCAGCTCAGAGTTCTGCCGCCACAGCAGATCTGGTTTATTGTCCCTGATTCTCATTTTTATTTTTCATCATGATCGGCTCCGGACATCCCAGGCATTCCGGTCTTTATGTAAAACAGATGCTTATACTTGCATTAGTCTGGCATCTGACTGTAACTTGTCTTTTTTTTTTTTTTTTCTCACTCTTTCCAGGAGCATCGCAACCGCGTGTTCCACGACTTCAGAAACGGGCTCTGCCGGAATCTCGTCTGCACTGGTGAGTCACAAGATGAACCCTTGCAGTAACTACCCGCCGCAGTCAGACCGTCTCCAGTGGAAAGTTTCACAGAGCAAGTTCATTGGTAATCGAGGTGTTTTTCAGAACACTTAAAACTTGGCCATCTCAACGATTTTAGCACGGTTCCTTTTTGTCAGTCAGGTTTCCAAACAAAGTTCTAATCAAGAGATCCAATATTCTTGCAATTAAAAACTATAAATTTCCTCCTCAAACTTAGTTTGCTTGCTTTGGTCCAAGTCATTTGGAAATTTTATAAGGATTCTGCATGTATATGCATATTCTTACGTGGTTCAACTTCTTTTCACACAACGTGTCACTAATGGCCACGTGAAATTTTTTTCTAAACTTACTGGCGGGGTCCGAAATACCTGCTTGGCTGGAAATAATTTCCCAGCCGTAGAACTGGATCATGCATTGTTTGACGAAGGAAATTACTTTTTAGCCTGATGCTGAATACGCTATTCAACGGGTTACATTTCTAGAGGCAAGGTACGTCAACCCACAGTTCGGTTGCATTTGCGCACGTGTGGTGGTGTCACCTACTCATGTTCATCAGTTAAGTGACAAGATCCATGCATTTAGCAAAAGTTTTCATATGTGTAATGAACTAACACCGTTGGATTGGACATGATGTGTCTGCCAGACCCCTCTGCAGTAGAATTGTTAGTACTGTGGTAGCAACTGCGAAAAACTGTCACACTTTAAGTACCGTTCCCACACGGTGTGTTTTGTGCATGGTGAATTACATGTTGTAGGCGCAGTCGCGGCTGGCGCCCGCTGGCGTGCACATAAACGCAGCCCTGCTGTTCAGACACCACCCCCCCCCCCCAAACATGCCGACCACCGTGTCTCCTCGTCCTTGACTTGGCGCTGAATTTGTCGGCGCATCTCTGCGTGTGGTATGGTGGGCAAAGAGAGTCAAATCAACCAGCCCAGGCACAAAACCGCTGCGACGTAAATTGACCCAATTTCATGATCCCGAATGAGTCACCGGACTCCTGGCTTGTGACCCTCATTGATTTCTGTGCCGAACCAAAGATCTATGAGCGTTTGTGTGGTTTCGAGTTGACGTCAGGTCCTACTCAGTGGTGGTGATCAGGTACAAATTTGTGTTTTGGGGCCAATCCTAGCAGCTCTAAGTCATTCACGTGGTTTGTCGTTTCCTTTTTAAAGCCCAAGTTTGCCAGCCTGAGCTCATGCTTGTGCCAATTTGATTTATGACACCCAACCATTCCCTCATCGGCAAATAGTCATAGTAGTAACAATAATAACAGCATAAAGTAGATATCAAACTGGGATATGAAGACCTGGATAAAGTGATGGAGTGTTTAATGGTCCGGTCTTTACTACCATTATAAGCATCCAAGAACGGAGAAAGTGGCTGTTGCATAATCATGACAAATGCACACACACATTTACCTGGTGCCTCGTTGGAGAGACTCCTGTCGCTCAACTACTTTTCTTGAAAATCAAACGCTTGATATTTCAATTCAGGTTTTGATGTTGTTGCGTCTTGCAGACCTCTTCACAAGAGGAATTGACATTCAAGCTGTGAATGTTGTGATCAACTTTGACTTCCCGAAGCTGGGAGAGACGTACCTTCATCGCATCGGCAGATCTGGTAAGAACCCCGGATCAGTTGGATCTTGTCACCTTTCACCTTTCACCTTTTTTTTTTTTTTTTTTTTTTAAACGGAGGTCGACATTTGCTCGCAAACAATGACTAAACAATCCTTAATGTCCAGGTCGCTTTGGACACTTGGGTCTGGCCATCAACCTGATTACATACGACGATCGCTTCAACCTGAAGGGGATTGAGGAGCAGCTTGGAACGGAGATCAAGCCCATCCCTGGCATCATTGACAAGAGCCTTTACGTGGCAGAGTACCACAGTGAGAGTGGTGAAGAAGTCAAGCCATGAGCCAGTGAGTGACTGCTATCGCGCAATTTACTTCGCTCTCTCAGGATGGATCGAGTTCCAAGTATTTTTCTGATTTTTTTTTTTTTTTGATGACTGGCGCTACATTCAGCTGTGCCGTTGCCTTTGGATTGGGCGCTGTGGATCGCTGGTGTATCGTCAGTGTCTTGATTTATGTCTTCCAGCGGTGCCAAACTAGAGTGTCCATTTATAAAACATTTAGCATCTCTTGATAAATATATAAATGATGAAGTAGACGTGCCAAGTGGTAAAGGGAGCATATTGAAAATGAGAAACGAGTCCAGCTGCTCTGAAATTGGCCCCCCTTTTTTTTTAAAGTAACTGTTACTGTGCGGTGGCAAGGCTGCAATTTTTCAGTTTGAAGAATGGTGCTCAAGCTCCTTGAGCCAGGCACAAAATCAGAATCTGGAGGGGCAGGGTTTTTTCTATGCTACACTCGACTTTCACAGTACACACGGTATTGCATAATAGCATTTAGATTCAGTAGTACTTCTTCCTTTGCTACTAAATTCCATGACCCCGAGGCACTAACGAGACTAATTTGATGCTGCATGGAGCGACAAAGGAGTCACATGACTGTAGGATTCTACTGTTCACAACTGAATGAATGGAAGTACAATTATCTGGAAGATTTTAAAAATAGCCTAGTAATGACAATACGTGGCACTAATGTCGAGGTCGAGCGTCACTTTGCACATAAGTTTTGCAACTTTGTTACAATTCCATTCTGGTGGTGTACAAAGACAAAGCAATGGAGTTGTGATTTTGAAGTATCGAGCTTGGAAGTAGTTCAAAGGTATCAGCTTTCAAGGGTTTAAAAGTATTTCGGCTAACAATTACACATACATAATAGTACTTGGATGACAATCACCTGCATCCAAAGGCTATTTTTACGTGTACACAATTTGCTACCATCATTCGGAATTGGGCTTTATTCTGAATTTGATATAGGTTATGTAAACCCCATATTCCTGTAGACTATTTCTTAGATTAATTCCAGATTAAGCATTAATAAGACCTGGTTTATACTGGTGTTCTTAAGTGGAAACGGTTCCCTGGACATGGTCAGAAAAGGCGCCTTTTTTAACAGGTTTGTTTACAGCAGATTGTGACACACAGCCACTTTTACACTTTATGGCATATGGTCGGCTCTCGTCATTGCAAAGCTTCGGTAAGGGATGCATTCCTAGAAGAAAAGCCTTGATTTCCGGTTGGAAGACGTCTTTAAAACACTCACGCGCATCGTGGAAAAGGTCCACCATCGGAGGAAAAGTTTGGAAAACAGTCCAGCTGGTCCATTTTCCCCCATGCTTTGACATGTTGCGGCGTTGACCCCTCTTTAGACTCATCTCTAGAGTATAAACAGGAATACTAATTCTCGTTTGTCTTGGAATGACCTCGTAGGAACATTGTCTTTGTTGGAATAAGGGCGCACGGACAGAACACCGACTGCCTGAAGTCTGGAACGTGGACATCACCAAATATCGAGTTTCCTTCAAGGAGATGCTTTGCTAGACCTTTCCTCCTTCCAGTCCTGCTTGTTTGTGGGTCTTTCTGCCCTCGGGCGTGTCTTCCATGAAAGGTATTCTTTGTTGGTTCCGGATCTGTCGACTGACTTGGCCACTGAAGAATATTCGATTTTCTTCGCCCCGAGAAACTCCTGGGTTGCCTTTGCAGATGTTTCGGGTCATTTATCCATCTCCAGTATGAAGCGCCACCTATCATTTCTGCAGCGTTTGGCTGAATGGGAGCTGACCACACACACCTCAACGTTCATCCTGCTACTTCTATCAGTCACACTTCCATGATTTTCTTTTCCATTCTGGTACAAGTTGGTCTTGGTTTCATCTCCCCCAACAGTGTCATTCCAGGGGTGTACAGACTTGGGGCCATCATGTTCTTAGATTTACCGGTGGCTTGCACCTTGTAAACAATCGGTGTTTACATTTATGATTGTCGTCTTGGACAATGATGCGACTTCCTTTTCCAGCGTGTTCTAGACTTGGCTGGATGTTTTTTAGGAAGGTTTTTCTTCACCAAGGAAAGAATTCTGCCACCTGCTTTAGTCGTCTTCCGTGGTCTTGCAGGTCTTTTGGTGTCGCCAGTGGATTTCTTCCTTTTCAAGTATGTACCAGACTATTGATCTGGACCATTCCATAACCTCTTGCTATCTCTAAGTTTAATTTTGTTCTCTCAGCCTAATGATGGCCTTCTTCGCATGTGTTGCCGATAACCAGGGAAAATTCTCCTTACCACCTTTTCATACTTTGGGGGGCAGGAATGATCAGAAAACGAGGGGCATGGATATTTTTTGATCAACAATTTTTTTTGCGATACAACTTGGGCGTTGTGTATGTATATGGAAAAAATATTTTAAGATTGTGTTGTATTGTTTAGACACCACAGCCTATCTTGGGTTGACCATGACGATGTGTCACTAGATCTCAATCCAATAGAGCTCCTTTGGGATGTGGTGCAGCAGGAGAGTCACATCATGGATGTGCAGCCGTCAGACCTGTGCTGATGCCACCATGTGGACCACCAAGAATTTAGGCAATTCTGAAGGGCAAAAGGGGGTCCAACCCAGTACTAGCAATGTGTAGTTTATATATCCATAAAATCAAGAAATCTGACTCTGTAGAAAAGCTCATCATCAAATATGGAGTGTGTCAGTGGGGACTCGTTCAGTGTGAGTAAAATTGGAACGACCCTTGATCTCATAAATGTACGAATGGCATCTGAATAAATGTAAACAGCCAAAGAGTTTAGTTGCCACAATGTCATACAGTCGTGAGCGGCATGGCAACGATGCTCTGATAGACTGTGTGATGTCACACAATGTATAGAAGGGGAAAAAAATGGTCCTGCGTTTGTCCGACGATGCCCTCGGCTCAAGCAGCAACACTTTGCATTGTTGGATTAGGTTCAAACTAGCTTTGTTTGCCTGTCAACTGGAGGAGGTGCAGCCGTCACTGTTATCAGTTCAGTTGCAAATGAAAACGGTTAAAACGGTTGCGATTCCTAAATGGTCATCGCGATCCTTTTGGTCCAACAGCGAAAACCTGCCGTGTTAAAGTTGCGTCTGCACTCGAGTCGCATCATGATTGCTTCAGTGATTCCTTCTGTTGGTGTGCAGAGGCGACATGTAATAAAGGGGCCCCTGTCCAAAAACTTATGGTCTAATCTGCATGTTTTTCTGTCCTCCCCACAGGTCAGTCCATCCTCCACTCCCCTTTGAACCTTTTTTTCATCCCCCCCACAACTTGGATTTTTTTTTTTTTTTAATGTACAGTTTTGTTTTTTTTCTTTTTTCCTTTCTTTTCTCTCCCTTTCTTTTTTTTTTTTTTTTTTTTTCTTCTTTTGGGT
>CAAKHG010015918.1:0-10957 GCA_901007715.1 Dactylopterus volitans | reverse complement strand
AAAGGGCTGCCTCCAGTTCTGCAGCCCCATACCGTAGGATAGCTCAGTCTGGCACGGTGTGACTTAGTGCTTTCGCATACCTGTGGAACAACTACTGAGACTTGGCATGGATGGAGAGGATCTAAGCTGCTGTGAAGTTGACCTGCCACCTGCTTGTGACGCTTCAGTCGCTGATGATGAACTCTGCTTTGCAGGTGAATCTGAATCATGAAGAATCTGAGTTGAGGCTGGAGCCCCTGAACACATGAACACAACACAAAGTGCTTTTAAACTACAACAAACAGACAAATTGGGCAGATCAAATTTTAGTTTTAACTTTAAAGTGGACATGTTACTTGTTTAGTGGATTAAAAAAAAAAAGCTCCAGTTCACTGTCTTTACCAGAGTGTATGGGGCTTGGCTGTCCACCACTGCGAGATTTGTGGCTTTTGCTTTTGAGCCTACGTCGACCTCCAGCCATGGCGACAGCAGGAGAAAAGACAGAAGGAGGTGGTTGTTTTCCCATCCGCGTGTAAAGAGCCTCTATCTCCTCTTTCTGACGTGTCTGCAAAGCCTGAACCTCCAACATATGTCTGCGAGCAAAAGAAGAAATGTAGAAATGTACAGTCATTTAGAAACACTTAAATCACTAAAGGTGAAGAAACATTCATTAGGAAAAAGGAAGACACAAAAAAATAGGGGCACACTTTTCTCTGAGACGGCTTATTTCTTTCTGCAGAGCTTCATCTTCAGTTTCCGAGTCATCGTCATTGTCGCTACTATAATGGGCGTGTGTGTTATGAGGGTCAGACGTTGAGCATGAGGGTCCGTTCTGCATACTGGAGCCATGGCATGGGCTAGCGCCTGCTGCTGTAGCTGGTTTAACTGAGGAGAAAAAGAGAAGAAAAAAAAAACATCAATTTACCATTGATTATCTACAGATGCCGAGAAGGGTCATACATTCATACGCTATATTTTCGTGGTTTTCCCCTGATAACAAGTTAATTTCGTTTGTTTTCCCGTGATAGCGACTTAATTATCGAGATCTCGAGAAAACAAAACTTTGTTTTCTCGAGATCTTGAGATAATCAACTCAGAAAACTTTGCTTTCTCAAGATAAGATAATTAAATTTGAGATCTTGAGAAATAAACTCAATAATTCATTGCAGGAAACGTCATTCAGTGCAGCATTGTAGTCGGAGCAGGAGCATATTGATCACCACATCATTTCAATCAGGGCCTCACGCAGGCTGGTATAGCATTATGCCTTGCTGTTACAGATAATATTCATATCAGTGTGCGTCATTTAAAGAGACAGCTAGCGAGGCTTCAGCTTCAGGGAATTGTGTGTGATGGAAAGGCCCCTCGTTTTATGTTTGTTTTCTTGATATCTCGAATTAATAACGTTATCTCAAGATCTTGAGAAAATTATCTCATTAACTCGGGAAAACAGAGGAAATATAATGTATGAATGTATGACCCTTCCCGGCTTCCGTAATTATCCATGGACATACCTAAAACTGCCTTGTCAATATAGAGAAATGTATGCCTTCAATAAAGTGAATGATTTTCTATCGATTAATTGCAGTTAAGAATTTAACTAATTAAAAATGCCTTAACCAATGATAAACACCTCATGCGACATTTCTCGATACAAATGAGTTCGCATTTCACCTCTGTGAAAAATCTACTGTCATGACAGGGGGAAAAAGGGTACGTCCAGCTTGGAAGCATGACACTGTTGCTTACTCAAACAACTCCAGTTTATTATCAGAGTTCTTTCACTTAAAAAGTCAGCACCCAGTGGTTGCAATGCAAGTTGATAAGAGCAACCGTGTTCTCCTGACAAGCTATCACGACAGTACTAGCTAGAAGAGGCTAGAGTGATGCGCATGCAGAGGTGATAACTCTGAAGATTTACTCGTAAAGGACATGATGCAGATAAACCTGGTTAACGGGAAGGGGTTCTGTGAGCTACTGAACAACATTGAACCAGTTTATTGCATTCGTCAAGAGGCACAAATACTGGCTGTGCTGAAAAGCAGCAAAACAAGGCACAGCTTTCAGCTGACAAGTTAAGGTTTCATTCAGTTATTGCCTGTAGCTACATAAAACCTGAACTGATAAATAGATGTGTGCTTTGTTTCCTATCAATGACTAATCAAGTATTAATTGCGGACATGTTCAACTACTTCCAACTATATTGTGTACAGTGTATATCATGTCCACTGGGGGAAAAAATAAGGGGGAAAAAAAGGCTAGCAGAGATAAAAATTGTCTTTCATCTGATCAGTCATCAATCATGGTTCAAGTACAGTGAAACAATCAGAATCAGAAATACTTTATCAATTTCGGAGGAAACTGTATGGTGCCGGTTGCTCCATGTCTTTATAAATAAATATACATAAGTGGTAGAATACCACTGAGTATCATTTTGAATTGGGGGTCTAGTGACAGAGGTTGTTTCTCATTGCACAGATTATAAAGCCCTCTGAGATCATGTGATTTGTGATTCTGGGCTACCTTAAAACTGACTTGATATATGGAATGTCAGCCCCATGTATGCTTTATACGGTTCATCCAAGTTAGGTTCTCTAACTAAATCTCTGTTAATGTGCAATGGACCCGGTACACACCTGTGACTGAAAAGCATCCCCCTTTAGAGCCAGTGGTGGGACCAACTGTTGCATCAGAGCTGGTAGAGACTTGGAAGCGCCCTATAGTGGTGGGCTGACGGGCAGATCCAGCAGAGAGAGATGAAGCTCCATTAAATCTGTCAGTTTCACAGACTCCTCTTGACAGAGAGGATGACCGATGGAGGGTATTTTCTGGACTTGAGGGGTAGGAGGAAGAGGAAGAGGAAGAGGATGAGGTAGAGGAGGGCGTGAGGGAGGAGGATGAGACTAAGCTGGAGGGATAAGGAGCACTGCTGGCTACGCCATCAGTAGCAATGGAAACCTGAACAAAGACAGAAGGCAATTTGAATACACAGCTTTATGAGGTTTGGACTGAAGTAATCATCAATCTGACTAAACCTACTTGGAAGCGTCCCAGAGTGAAGCCTGCTGCTGGAGGTTGGACTTCCCTTGCACTTCCCTGAACACCCTGAACAGTCTCGGGGCTCAGAGCTCGCCTTAACTGGGCATCTAAATTACCTAAGGGCTGCTGTGACTGTGGAGATAAACAAATGTAACAAAATCAACCATCTAAATAGTATACAAGTACCCCAACATCATTTTCTGGTAAAAACCTATAAAGCTGAGAAAGGCAAGTTGTCATACATAGACATTGTAGTTCTCACCTGATTTGGACCAGGAATTGGGGGTACAAGGTCAGAAGGTGGTGTAGCAGCTTGTTCAAAACCTGTGGGCAAAGTCTAAAAGCCGAAACAAAACAAAGAGTAAAGATAACCTGTTATTATTATGGCAATAAACAGTACTTTAAGGTCACTCTTGGATCCTCGATTTTTCTCTAACCTGTGCCCTGGGCTTGGTTGGAGGGGTCTGGGCATGTCCTGCTGGGGTAATCCCCTGTCCTGGGGTCGTTGTGGGGCCCAGAACACCCTGTACTCCAGATGTGAGGGGAAGGTTAGATGGTGGCACCAAAGCTATTCCAGGTGGAGGTGACGATGTTCCAGTCGGAGGGGAAGAGGTCCCAGTGGTCTGTCCAGGGTCCACTGAGGCAGAGGACGGAGCAGTACTCTGGTCTTTAAAGAGGGACCTTAGCTTTTTATCTAGGGCTTGGATATCATCTCTGCCAGCAGCTTTGCTTTGAAGCTCGGCCCCTTCCAGCTCCACTGGCTGTGGTTGGCCCTGGCTGGGTAATGAGCTGGGGGGTGCAGGCTGAGCAGAAATGGGAACAGGCTGGGAAGTTGTGTGCTGTGCGGGATGGATAGATGAATTCATAGGTTGAGAGGAAGCAGCACCATTATTAAAAGGCTGCTGCTCTGAAGCAGGGACAGAGCCAGAATTACTGGATGCGAGACTAGCGACAGTAGAAACCGACATCAAACTATTGCTCAGCTGAGGTCCAGGTGCTGATGGGATGGAGGTCTGCACAGCTGGAGAAGTTGAAGAAGATGAGGGAGACATGCTTGAAGTTGGTGCAATTTGGAAGGGGGCTGTTTCTTGGGAAGGCTGAGGAGGTGGACAGGGATCACTGGCAGCGGGGGCTGGAGTTTGGGACTGAGATGATATAAGTGGAGGGGAAACCCTCCCACCTCCCAGAAGAGATGCAGGTGTTGCAGTCGATATCTGAGATGTAGAAGCAAAACTAGTGCTCGTGGTGGGAGCCATAACTTCTGGAGGAGCCAGACCACTACTTGAGTTTGGTCCTGGTCCAACCTCAGTGGGCTGAATGATGCCTGGTTCCTGATCAGCACCCAGAGGATCAATGGTGCTACGTCTCTCTATGCGAGCCTGCTTCATTTTGCTGAAAGCTTGCTGAAGAGTCCCAGATGGAGCAGAAAGAGAAAGACCCAATGTCATAGGAGCCCCTGAAAAATTAAAAGGAGAAGTGATTTTATGACAATGATTGAAAAATGTGGAGAAACTGCCAAGAACTGTTGTTACTGCCTCACAGGTATGCCACCACCAACCAGTAAAGTTGCCTTTGTGGCAAACCTTAGAGGGCTGCGCCTATACTCATAGAATCTTGGGTTACAATATGTAACCAACGTCTTTGGCCATACCTCTAGATCAGTTCATACTTGAGCCCATTTGGTTATTTGTACCAACTTAAATTTTGCCCAGGCAGTCCTGAAATATCATGTTCACAAGACACAGATAGACGTGATGACATAGGAATCTTGACTTTTGACCACCAAAATCAAATCAATTCACTCTTTAGCCTGAACTGACTTTAGGCAAAATTGGGGAAAAAAAAATACCCTCCAGACATTCTATGACTATTCACCAGGATGGGACGATTCTCAGTAAAGTGGATCTTTGATCTTGTAGGTTCAAAATGTCATCATGTCATCTGATATTATTTGACCATATTGGATCAGAGTATGACAGAGTCATGGCCAAAAATGTGTTTTATGGGGTCACAGTGATCTTGCCATTTGACTGCCAAAATCTAATCAGATCATCTTTAACCTCAAGTTGACAAATATGTGAAGATTTTCCATGGGTTTGTGAGGTAGTGTTCACAAGAATAGGACAGACTGACAGCCAACCCTAAAATATAATGCTTCCAGCCATGACTTTTGCATAAAAACAGAGGTAATATGATCAGTCAGTTTACTTTGTGTTATTCTATATTTTAGAAAATTACAGCAGCCACAGTTCAATATTTTTACAATGGAACTGGTTACTTTCTCCCTGTAGGTATTCTTTATGTCATGTGTCAATTCAGGTTTATTTACATGCTATGTAAATTATCTTTTTACAAAGATCATTTTATTTACAACACTTCCTCATCAATAATTTTAACAGTTAACACGCAGACCAAAGGCTTATAGACAATGAGTTAAAATGGAAATAAAACACATTTTTCTCTCACCTGGAGCAGGTTCATCACTAATAGAGGTATTAGAGGAAGATGCACCAAAAAACTGTTCTTTAAGACGGGACTCCGGCACTGGGCTGACTATGAACCGCCGTCCTGCTGAATGCACCACCTGGGCTGTGGTGCTGGGGGAAATACCTGAGAGAATGGTTAGAAGAGTCAAAATGAGAGTCAAGACTTGCACTTCAGAGAAGTAAAAATTGGGGAGGTATTGCATATTTGGCTGAAGCTTATTAACCTGGCAGCATGGGAACAGTCAGCTCTGGCTGTTGCTGAAGCTCACTCATCTGTGGGCAGATCAAATTCAGATGCTCAGTCTTCAGATTCAGGCAAGGATCAAAAGTGACAGTACGATATTTGGAAAATGTAACAAATACCTGGGGAAAGGCTTCCTTCATGCCTTCTCCTTTCTCATCAGCCATTTCTATAACTTCACGGATCTGCTCGATAAAGGACTCTCGCTCACTCTCCAAGATGAACTCACTCTCAACCTAAGACAGAAAGGAGAAGTTCAGCTACTGTAACAAAAAGTACATAAACTGAGAGAAGATTGCAAACACTTGCTTTTTAACTGATAAACTCTTGGAATTGGTTGAGAGATCATATTGAGAGGAAAAAAAGACCGCAGCATTAGTTATATGCTCTTTATTCTTCATTTTTAACAGTGGCTTTTATTTGGACAGTGAGGTTGCCACTTCAGTGAGATAGTTGTGCCATTTATGCTCTCAAAAAAATATTTCTTACAGTTTACGTGGAAAAACATGATAATCACTATTACCATGATCTGTGCAATTTCCTCTGGATTATCACCATCAAGATCAAATCTGAATGTCACCATCTTCCTGTTGTGAGTTTCCAGCTGGCACTCAGCAACTCTGTCTCCCACATTAGAGATCTAAAAAAAGATTCATACCAGTTAAAACGACTTCATGACAGACCAGTAATCTCAAATTAAATCAACTGATTGATTCAGATCCATACACTTAGAACGTTCAGTTTAGCCTTCGCAGTCTTGTCATGACGCGAGCGGCTGCGAACGGATCGGCGCTGGTGACGCTTTAGTGACCGCCCCTCATGGCGGCCTCCTGATGTGGAGTTTCCTTCATTGCCGTCACTGAGACCTGAAGCTGTATCTGACAGACAGCTGAAAGACACAAGGATCCATGAGGATGGTGCATAACAGGTTGTTTAAATCTGATGAAACCTGTACTTTTTACTGTTCCTTCTCACCTTTCAACAGTTGGAGGAACCAGAGCAGAGGATCCTACTGACTGCTCCACTGGTGTTGACAAAGGAATATTCATAGGGGCCTGAAACAGAAAATTGTGAATAAATCAATTAAAAAAAAAACTCTTTTCTTAAATGACCTTTTGATCATTTATTTTGACCAACCCCTTAAAGGAAATAAATGACGTAAAACAAACCTGCCACCAGATGGAGCTGTCATAACCTGGGAAATGTGCAGTATCCGGGTAATACAGGTGCCGCCATTATAGCAGTGTAGACATTAATGTGCATTGAAGTTTTCATTTAAAATGTCTTTTCCCCTCTTTTCAGTGTGTTTAAATAGGCAACAAATATTCTGTCGAGTTCCATTTCCGGTCTTATAGGTGTTAATAAGCCTGTTACTTTTATTGATTACAAAAAAGTGTTCTTTGCTGTCTTGAACTGTAAGTATGAGTGAAAAAAAACGACAAAAAACCCTTTCACTACCATCCTTATTTTACCAACATATTTGTAAGAGCTCCATGACAAAAATGATGTGTTATTTTTTGCTTTATTAACATAAAATCACTGAAAAGGGATGTGAAACACGTATCCCTAAGTTTATGTTTTTGGAGGAATGACTATACACATATTTCATGAAACAGAGAGAACAGAGAGAGTGGGGAAGTTTGAACCAAATACTCCAAACCTGATCCACATTCGCCCACCCACACAAATGTATTAATGCACCAAGTACCTGCAGTACAGCGAGGCATGAAGCCTGATAGAGGAAGTATAGGTGCTCTGCGTTGAGTGGAGGAGACAGGATAGGAGGACTTGGATCATTGGCCCAAGACTAATAGTCATGCAGGAATAAGCAGCATGCAGTGAAGGAAAAAATGGACATCGATGGCAGTGAGTATCGAGTGTAAGGAATTAGGAAACATGAGATTTAGAAGAAATGCAAGTAGAAAAACAGCGATACAAACAGCATGAAATTCCTACCATATATATATGTATATATATATGTCAAGAAATTAGAATAGGTATGAGTAGGCGAGTTTGTCTCACCTGTAGCTGCTGAGCTCCAGTCTGCGCCTGTGGTAAAGAGGAGCTCTGAGGGGCAGTGCTGCTCTCTGGCTGTTGCTGCTGCTGCTGCTGTTGGGGAGATGACTGGGAGGATGGCGGAATCATCACCTGCTGCGAGGGCATCTGTATGAACATAAGGGATAAAGATGGAGATGGAATAAGGATGGAGAGGCCAAAACAGCCAAAAACCAGGAAAGAGGTTGAGCTGAAAACTGGCACATCCTTTACTGGGCTACTTCTTGAAATTTGGATTGTTTCTAATTTAAGAAAATTGTACTCCGACACCTAATGCACTTACCTGTTGGATAACAGATACATGAATCAGAGAAATTATTTATTTGACAGGGTAGAGTACCAATTATCATTAAAAAAAACAAACACCATAGGCTGTACAGTGTATATCAGATACATGTACAGTGTATTGTTATATCCATCCTGACTGTGCTTACTAGGTTTCGCAGTGTACTGTCTCTCTTTGTCTCGAAGTCATATATTCCATTTTTTGAAAGGCTCCTTTAATATCAAAACCTAACAAATGTCTGAGATGACTAACTGCAAAGTTTAAGTCTACCAGGCAGACAAAATTTAACTAAAAGGCTCTGGCAGTATTTAAAAGTGGTAACAAGAAAATGGGACATTTTATCTACCTGAGGGGGAAGCGATGGTTGGTAGTAAACTCCATACTATAAGAAACACAACATAACACAGGGTAAGAACAAGAATGTTGAGAATAGAACAAAAAAAAAAGAAAAGCTAACTCGGGAAAATATAAACAGAACAGACCGAAAAAAAAGAGGCCTTGGGGGTTGAGAAGACTTGCTTCAACACGGGTTTAAAACATTAATTCATCACTGTCAAATTGCATTTCTGCTGACTCCGGGCGATTGAAGTGTGTGTGTGTGTGTGTGTGTGTGTGTGTGTGTGTGTGTGTGTGTGTGTGTGTGTGTGTGTGTGTGTCTGTAATTTCTTGGTTCCATTTTATTTTTTTACTGCATTTATTGCATTAAAATGACTGAATGTAGTGTATGTTTCTTGATATAGTAAGACTTGCTTTGTAATTCAATTTGGAGGTGAGATGCTCTTATAAACCTCTGGGTTTCTGTATCTCACCTGCACAATCTATTTCTACGTTTATTGTTATTCCACTGTCTTGTTTTATTGTGCAAATAAATTATATAAAAATAAATCAATAAATAAAAATACTTTCAATCTTCAACAGGTCATTGAAACAATGCTTGTCAGTCTCGTGTTAAATCACTCTTTACAGGCAAATTACAATTTGGAGCACTATCTGTACCTGTGGAGGTGCCACTGGACCAGAATGGCTGCTAGGTGCAACAGGGACAACTTCAGGCTGGACACCTTGCATTGGGGGTTGAACCTTGTACAACACAAAGAGAAAACAACAGTAAGTATAGTAAAAAATATGCAAAGCAGAAAGCACACTGATGAAGGATCAGGATAATGAATACAAGTTTCTCAAAGTATCTCTAGGGGCATTTTCAACCTTTTAGAGAATGCGTAGAATAATATATAACTGTTGGTTCAGAGAAGTATTTTCTCGAAGACAAAGAAATTCTCAACAGTCATTCAATGTGGCCCAGGACACATTCCCATAAAAACTTACAAAGGAATGTGACCAAGGGACATGAGCATCTCGTGATGTGGTCCGAGTGAATGGATCTCAATGCGGCTCAGGTATATTGGAATCTGAGCTTTGAAATGTTCACTTATGACCTGATCAGTAAAGATGCATGTTAACACCGACAAAGCTTCAAGGGTAAAGACGTGTCATTGAGATCCCACTTGCAGTTCCTGAGCACAGTGGCCTTTTCACAGCAGACATTTTGACTCATTCTAGTAGAAGAAGCACAAGTGGAACTACTCTACCTGACCATTTTATCAGGATCTATTATCACCTAATAAAATGTGTTCTGTTGCTTTAGCTCATCTGCTTGTATGTGCAATGTCTTCTGCGTTCAGAGATGCTCTTCTGCACACCTTGGTTATAACGAAAAGGTTAATTCAGTAACTATTGGCTTTCTATCAGCTCGAGCCAGTCTGGTCATTCTCCTCAGACCTCTGGCATCAACAAAGCATTTTTAGTGTACCTAATAAATGGGCCAGTAAGTGTAATAACATTAATAAAGGGATTAAATTTTGGCTCTAGTACTGCGCATGTTCACTCACTGCTATGGCTTACTCTGCCAATTAATGAAATGGACCCATCATTAATGTAAGCATTTACAACTGTGGTTTTTAGAGAGGCTAAAGCGTGGTGAAAAAGGCCTGCTCTTGTCATCGCACAGGAACCTCCTAACGGCTATTTAGGTGTTCCAGTACAAATGTAGATTTAGCACTGACCAGTCCTGCAGCCTACACACCTGTAGGCAGCCGTGGACTTACGGTTGAGAAGCTGGCCTGGTACCAAAAGGTTGCCGGTTTCTGTTGGTGGGGGGAGTGAAGGACAGTGCTTGCCGCTCAATATGGCCAAAATGCCCTTGAGCAAAAGTGTTGCCCGGGCATTGCAATAATAGCTGTTGCAAACCCTGCCCACCACGTGCCAACTATGCATTTGGTGTGGGCACATTATGGATGGGTCAAATGCAGAGAAGTAATTTCCCCTTGTGGGACTAATATAGGATAGTTTAAAAAAAAAAAAAAAAACTTTCATACTGTACAGACATTAAACTTACAGACAAAAGCATTACATGTCATATATAATAAAGTTTGATTTTATTTGATTCAACGTGACTCACCGCTAGTGACTGCTGCTGTTGCATTTGGTCTTTTTGTGCCTGCTGGCATGACACCTGGGGCTGAAGCTGCTGAATGGGAGGGGCACTATAGGATATTCCAGTTGGCGCAGGCTGGGCCTCGGGAACAGCTGAGGATGTGCATGTTCTGTCTGCCAAGTAAGTAGCTGTAAGAAAAAATCAATTACATGGGAAGCACGTAACTTCATGACAATTCAGTGAGCTTCAAGAGTGTCTGACCACAAATCTTTCATACACACCTCCACTGGTGTGCTGTAGGTGTTGGTCAATTTCAGGCTCCTCTGACTCATGCTGAATGGTAGCCAAACTCTGACTCTGAACTGTAACTTGTCCAGTCGACTGAGGGACATATGAGACCCCTTGTGTCACGCCAGTTAGCTGGGTTGATTGAGGAG